>PVJO010000763.1:15429-209011 GCA_004026905.1 Hystrix cristata | reverse complement strand
GAAGCGGT
Organism: Hystrix cristata; assembly: GCA_004026905.1. Taxonomy (NCBI): domain Eukaryota; kingdom Metazoa; phylum Chordata; class Mammalia; order Rodentia; family Hystricidae; genus Hystrix; species Hystrix cristata. Next base: position 209,003 of record PVJO010000763.1, on the reverse strand, counting down.
GCTGTGGGAAGGGGCCGCGATGTCCATTCACCTCAGACCTATCAAATCCCGCTTTGGGAGGCGTCTGCAGACCGCCTGATTCCTCCCACGTCTCTGTCTTCAGACAAGACGGCACATGAATTATTCCAGTTACAGGGGCGTCTGTCCTTTTTTAAAGGACGCGGATTCCAAATATTGTTTCTGTAAACTTCTAGGGTTGTAGAGGCTAGTCAGGACATTACTTTGATCCAACTTCCACATTGCTTGATTTAAGCATCTGTCCTCTTTTTCCAGTTTTAGTAGAGGACCTAAAAACTGTTACCTCATCAGCAAGCCTTCTGTTCTTCAGATATATATATATATATTTTTTTTTTTCACCTTTAAATGTAGATACTCTTTCCATGCTTTGGTTTTTTTTAAAGTGACATCTTCTGGGACATCTGAAATACTCTATTCGCTGTGTAGAATTCCCCAGTTTGGACAAGGTAAGGACATGTAGTTCTTGATCCAAACTCAGTGTGCAAGGCTGAGCAGCCTAGAGTGGGGTGTGGATTACTGCTTTACCCGAAGATATGATAGTCAGAACTTCTGATAAGAGAAATTATTCTGTATGCTGCATTTCATCCATTTGCCTCCTTGACAGGACACCAACAGATTTGGGTTGGGGACGTGATTCCTTAAAACCAGCTTTCTCATTTTCCTTCACTATCCAAAGGTGTCAAGTGGGCTCTTGTTACCTAAGCTACTGCGTTCCCCTAACCCCCAAACATCCATGAGGCTGTTCTTAATTACAAAGCTTTTTTCAGGCTGTGTATCTGTATAGACAGCTGGTTTCTCTCTTTCTTCTCGTTTCCTCCCTTTTCTCTTCCACAAAACTATTGTTTGTTTCAAACCATATTGGTCTCCCTGCTTTTGAAGTACTCTTGTGATTATTATTCCAATCTCTAGCACGCTAATATATAGGTACATAAGTAACTGGGGATTGGAGACCTAGGTAATATATAAATACCATCTGTACAGAACCTAAGTAGTTACATATAAAATGCAGTGAATGTTTAATAATGCTATTTATCTTTATTTCATATATTATGTAATTCACCATTGTGAGATGTTGCCTATTATATATTGTTACTAGTCTCCTCAATACGGCATATAGTAGGTTTCACTGAATACCTGTTAAATGACAAGAGCTTCGGTGTTGTAATTTGTTTGGATTTTGGGTTTTTTTTTCTTTTTTACTTTTAATGTTATGCTTAAAAAAAGATTTATCAGATTGGATTTAAACAAATCAGGTGCAAATGTTAGCGTAAATGACTTTCTCCTGCTTGAAAATTATCTCATAAATTAATCTGTAAGGTTATAGAAGAAAAATACATCTCGTAGCATGTTTATGATGTGTTACATAGTATTTGCCAGTCCTAAAAAAGAAAAAAAAAGACCTGGAAATATGGTACCAGACAAGCATATCTGTGTGACAGTAATATTCCATGGAATATTCTGTGACGCATCCTTGGAAAGCAGCTAGAGGTCATCAAATACAAACTTTCCCCTGCCCTGGACCCTGGCTACACACTGAAAAATGGCCTGTTTTTGCTGAGGCCAGCATACAGGGCGCGATATTCCCAGTCAGCACAATGGTGACATCTACCCATGAAGAGCCATCTCCTTTCCCAACAGTGTGCTTACAGTTACACAAGCAGCATCTGAGGGAGAAGAGTCGCCGCGGTCTAGCATAAACTCTTGTTTTTCTAGTACTTCTGCTGAGCCTTGTATCATTTCACTGTTGTATTCATCATCCTGAAGTCAGACACACCAGGCAATTCTAAATGGTGTGTAAAGCCAACATCTGTCCACTGCAGGATGGGCACATCTGCACCCATTAATTTTTCATCATTTCCCTGAATCAGGGGTCAGATGTTCACAATGTGCTAATGTCCTGGCATTCCTCTCCTATGATTTCCATGCCTCTGAAGCAGATCTTGCAATTACAAGAACATGGGGTACTTCCGGCAGAGAACACATAGAGATATGGAGCCTCTAACTTCCACTCTCAGTGGATAGAGGGAAAAGTCCTTTAAAATGATCACATCTTCAGAAAGGAAGGACATAGGAATTATCTTGATGCTTAATAAAGATGGAGTGATCATCTTTTTTATTTCTTATATGCTTGTTTAAAATAAATCATGGGTCGGGTTGGGAATTTAGTTTAGTGGTAGAGCGTTTCCAAGCACAAGGCCCTGAGTTCGATCCCCAGCACCCCAAAAAATAAAATAAATCATGGCTTCAGAGCTCCCTAATTTGTATTCTTTTCCTAAAGGTAACGGTGCATACAGCATTTTCTTTCACCTTCCATCAGTACAACTAACCAATTATTATATCTTTTCCACTATGAATTTCTCAGTCTTTTATGTTTTACTTTTTGTTTTTTTTTATTTGTGTTCCAGAAGAGGAAGGCAATGATCTGGTGCTGTCCAGCACCTAACCCAGGCTCCTCCACTGGCTCAAGTTTTCTAGTTCTTTTCCTTTCATTTGTCATATTGTATTGAGTGCAAGGTAGGGAAACAATTTATAGAAGACAGGTAATCGTGACAGGTGCCCATGCTGGCAGGATTAAAATGTGCAGTGAGCTACATCTGCCTTGGGAGGGGGACCCTGTTCAGATGCTCCCATCATATTCTATAGAAACAAACTACTCTCAGAAATTTCGCCTTGGTTAATTACCAATCTCACAGAGTGTTAAATATCTAAAAATAACTATTGATTGTCCTTCTTTGCAGAGTTTAAATCACAGCAGGAGGGCTCATGAAGGGAGAAGATGTTTTTAAAACTTGGATGGCTTCCCAGGAATTTTTTTTTTTTTTTGGCTTCCCACTTTCCAAAAATACAAGGTAACTTCAGAAATTTCCCAAGCTGCTACGAGGCTTGGAGAGTGTGTGTAGGCATGTTCATTGCCCCTCAGGAAGCAAGGCTATCTGTTTTTCTTCCCAGCTTTGCAGTCTGTGTAAGCGTTTTGTTAACAGCAGGTCAGCTGTTCCAAATGCACAGTCGCTATCAACTAGACCTCATTATCAAGGGTAAGAAAATGCTTTCTTGCGAGCCTGCATTCCTTGAAATCTCCCCTTTGTTAGCAGCCACAACCATTACTGCTTTGGGGCATCTGTTTCCTCCAACGCCCTTCCTTCCCTAAATAAAATGCCCAGCTCCATTCCAGGTTTTTCACAGTGATTCTAAACCCCTGCCAAGGGCAGGTCCCAGCAACCTCTGTGATGAGCCGGGGGCATCGCTGACCAGGGCTGTTGATTTTCTGTCAGGTAGAGTAGTTTCGCCTCCCAGCATCGGCTGAAGTTTTGAGAACTTGTGCCCTTTATTTTTATTGATCGGGCACTACAGATTTTCTGTCTTTTTCTGAAGAGAAAACTTTGATCCGGGTGTTAAAGGGTGTAAAAACAAAGGTAACAACGATGTCTTAGACATGAATAATGCACTGCAGTTTACAAAACCTTTTCATAGATGTTATACTTTCCTTCCACTACAGAATAGATAAATAAAATACCCAGTAACAGTGTATTTGGGGATCTAGACCTATGCACGCTCACTTTCTTTAATTGAGAAAGGAGCTACTATTTACCTAGCACTGAACCAGGCATTGTGGGAAAACTTTACATATATTATCTCACTTAAGACCAAGAAATGAAGTAACTTGTGCAAAGCCACACACAGGAAAGAGCATGCAGGCCTGTTCCAACCAATTCCAACCCTGCTTCCCTTCTCCTGAATCACAACCACTATTGCTCACGACAGGTATCTTCTGCTGGAACAAAAACCTAGGTGACGGCTGAACAGCCATGAGGTGCTGGGGATTCAGTGTCCCAGACATGGATGTTACGAGAGGAAAGATCAAGTTTGCTTCTGTGGACCCTGCAGATCTGCTAAGTCCTAAGCCCAGCTTTGATTCTCAGCTGCATTATACGACAAGTGCAAATGAAATTTCCATCTTGATCAACATGTCTGGCTTTCTGGGGTGTGAGAGCATGTCCGGGTTCCTGATCAACCCATGAGATTGGACAGTGAGTTGGATAACAGTTTAGAAAACTCAAAAGTTCTTTTTGTTCCACCACAAACACTGTTGAATTACCAATGTTCTTGCACCTCTCCCTCTGGCTCTTGCACGGCCTTTCTCTGTTGCTGGGGACTGGACCCAGGGCTTTCCTCCTGAGCTATATCCCTGGCCCTTTTTTAAGGTTTTATTTCAAGACCCAATCTCACTGAGTCACAAAGGTGCCCATGTTGGGCTTACGCTTTCGATCCTCCTGTCTCAGCCTTCCAGAGGCATGCACCACCCCCACACAGCCAAGAATTTCTCTCACCTTGAAATACCATAAATGTGAATTTGTAGAACCACTGGCCAAAGTAGTGGTTCTACCACTGTTCTACCTTCTAATTTACCCGCAAAGGAATTGTTAGGGCTGCAGAGTTTAACTCCTTCTTGCATATAATGATAAATAAATATAGCTTCCCATTTGCCAGAACACAATACTGATAGTGGAACCCTAAATATTAAGATGTTTGGTGGGTATTTTTACAGTATTGCCAGAACCCTAAAAATTCATACCATTTTCCTCAGGAATGTTGCCTCTAGATAAATATTAATCAAAGTGTTGTACAAACACATTTGTGAACTCAGTTAAAAAAATCACAAGTCAACCTATTGCTCTATACTGTATTGTACAGTTTTTTAATTGTCGAGGGGTCATTTATGTACAATAAACAATACATATTTGAAATATACAACTCACAGAATTTTGACTTATGTTCCCAGCCATGGAATAATCAATATTGAGCATTTCCATCACCTCTAAAATTTTCTCATGGTCCTTTGAATCCATCCCTCACTGCACCCTTCCAGAGGTGACCACTGTCACTGCATAGTACTTTGTATCCTAGAAGGTATTATGGAAGTAGAATCATGTAATCCAAGTTACTCTCCGTCTGGATTCTCTCAGTCTGCAATTTCGAGATTCATCCATGTCATATATATGCATGGTTTATTTTTATTGCTGAGTGGTATTGCATTTTGAGGGTAGACCATATTTTGTTTTCTCCTGTACCTGCTGTATTAGTCAAGTGGTCTCTCAAGTCAGTGATTGCAAGAGAGCAAACTTAATACAAGACAAGTATAAGTTACAACATTCACACACAAAAGCCAAATACTGGAGAGGGCAAAATGTCTCTGTGTGCTGGATACCTGAACGATCCAGTCAAGGGCTAGGAACCCACAGCAATGTCCCAAAACGGCTGAAGAATCTATGCCGGAGTCAGGATGCGGTGCTCACAGCAGAGATGAAGGCCAGCTCTCCCCCGAAGCAAACAGCAGCCGTCCCCGATGACAGCAAGGCCCCGAGCTGCTCCTGAGATGAGAGCAGCTGAGTTCACTCCAGGGAAACCGGCTGCAACAGCGCTTCTCCTGGGTGACAGCCACCACCCCCCTCTTCTGTTCTGTTCTCCTTTATGCTGTGTCAGTAATCCTTAGGTGGATCTTCTACCCTCCGAACCATGATGACCAGTTTAGCTGGGTGTTCCTGCTCAAGTTGACCATATCAGTCCACCACACCTGCTGATAGATATTTGAATCTTTTTAGTTTGTATTATTACAAAGTTGCTCTAAATATTCATATACAACATTTTACGTGGAGTGATGTTTTTTTCTCTTCGATAAATAAACACTATTATGGCTGTGTCATGTGGTAGGTATATATTTAGCTAGTTAAATAAAAATTCTTCAACTACCTGAACAAACAATAATAAAGTAAATAAAAATTGCTGTCACCAGATGGGATACTATACAATAATTGGTAATTTATAATTTTTGGTTCTGAGGAATTTTATGAATATGAGAAAAACTTTTGTAATAAATTGTTAGGGGGAAAAGTTAAGAAAAAAATCTCAGTGTGTATGATCTTTGGAAAAGACTTGAAGAATGTACAGCAGTATCCAGTAATTGTTTCTGTATGTGATTTTCAATTTTAATGGCTGTTTTTCCCTTCTAGATATGCTGAGACAGAAAAGTATTGTAAGAAGAAACTAACGATATAAAAATATAGTATACTGCACACACATGCACAGACACACACACAGTGTGCATGTGTGACGTTTTCCCAAAGGTTCACCTGCACTCTGAAGGAAGGAGTACTCCGGCTCTGCAACTCTGGGCAGAGATGGTACTTGAAGAGTTTAAATCAGAGTTGCTTTGCTCCTAGCCCAAAGGTAGGTGACCAGCTCCTGCGAGAAATGTAAATGATAGGTCTTAATTTCCCTCCAGATCAGGATTTGGAATGAATAATTAAATGAATTGTTAAATTTGCCTACCATTTGACTGTTTCCCAAGTGTTTTCACATATACCAACTATTTCATTATGCACTTTATTCAGAACTATAAAGTGTTTTTTTTTTAAATCACTTCGTTACAGGCTTACTTTGCACACCTTACATATACAGGTGCTTAAGGAGAAAAACCACCATGATATATGCTAGTGAAATTACTCTGAGATGCTTTTGTGTTGCTGTGAATTATTTTGTGTTACTTTATGATGTTATTTTGGGGGGGTGCTGGGGATCGAACTCAGGGCCTTGTGCTTGTCAGGCAAGCACTCTACCACTTGAGCTAAATCCCCAACCCATATACGATTTTAGAGATGTGAGCAGGACTCTAATGTCTGGATCTCTGTATGTCTATATCTGAAAGCCCAGATGTAGACACAAACATAATAAACTAACGTTTTTCTTCACATACCTCCTGTTTTCCTTACGTCTCTCTTCTGCTCGCTCCCCATTTTCAATGATGTTTTCCTCCGTGGATGACGTGTGGTCTAAACTCTGAAACCTAAAGTATGAAATTCCTGGACCAGCTGTAGAGGCTTGGGGATACTTGTTAGGTCCTGTCCTGCAGCGGTCCCCAGCCCCCAGGCCAGGGACAGGTACCAAATTCAGAGCAGGGCTGCACAGCAGGACGGGAGCCAGAGGTAGAGAAGCTTTGTCTGCATTTGCAGCTGCTCTTGATCTCTGGAGTGTTGCTGTCCGGGCTCCACCTCCTGTCTGATCAGCTGCCAGATAGATTCTCATAGGACCATGAGCCCTACTGTGAACTGCACGTGGGGGAGATGTAGGTTGCACACAACTGTGGGACTCTAATGTAGTAATAATAGAAATAAAATGTGTAATATAATGGGAAATAAAATGCACAGTAAGTGCAATGGGCTTGAATTATCCCAATAGCACTCCCTCCCCCACCCCATCCTTTGAGAAATTGTCTTCCACAAGACTAGTCCCTGGTACCAAAACAGTCGAGGACTGCTGCTGTAATGCACGTCCTCAAGGGCCCTGCCCGGCCTGCATTAGGAAGAGGCTCACACGTTAACTTGCCGTTGGAAACCTGCAAACTGTTAGGGAATGTGGACTTCACACCTGCAAAGCCATGGTAAGTCTAACCCGCCTGACTTCCTCCCTCCCAAATTTCTAATTCCTTATTCTTTTCACCTCTTTATTTTTATAGCGTTTGTACTGTTTATTTCGCTTGCCTTATTCAAATCACTGTCATGATCTTATGCAAATATTTTTTCCAAATTGTCAGCTTTCTCTTCTCATCTTATTAATCTCGGCATCATTTGTAGAGCCCCATATATTGGCTTTTTAGCTAGTAGGTGTCCGATGCATTAGCTGAGCTGAATTTGTTTCATTGATTCACAGTACATTTTACAAGACATTGTCAGAGTAACGTACCTAACAGACCACTTTCATCATACTTTTTCTGATATACAGATTTTCATGAGCTTCCTGTTGGCACTTAATGTTAGACTTTAGTGGTAGCCCAGCGTGGACAGTGAACTGCGAGTTGTCTCTATAGGCTTATTCTATGCTCAAAAAATATTCCTCTTCCTCCCAGCCCAGCCAGAGGAATTCCTGCTGAATTCTGTGCCCGTTATGTCACGTGAACAACTGTCCACAGGGCAAGCACATTTAGTGAGTCACTTATTGCTCAGAGTTACTCCAGATGTTCAAGAATAGGCTTATCTGAAGGTCATCATTTGAGGGCTGCATGACACATAGTTTGTAAATCCTTAAACAATCAATGGTCTCTTATGAACACCTGAAAGGTGCAAATCACCGTATTTTTGGAGGGAGCTAAGCAGATAAACTTCTGGCTTCCTCACAAGAAGTAGTCCTAAGACAGTGGTGGCAAACCTAATGCACGTGTGTTTTTGTGGGGTTTTTTGTAAGACAAGATACTAGAGTTGTTTTTTCTAAACTGAAACCTCAGTATTGAGGTTCAAGCGCAGTCTTGGTGCTTCATGGCCAGTAAGCGGGTTTGGGCTTGTGGTTGGCCACTCAGTCTCTAACGGGTTCGCCTTCACTGTCCTGCGAAAACTCCTGCTCTCGGTGGCTTCTGCACCAGCTGGTGTTGTGACGCCGCCTAAAACATGGTCTCCAGACCGGGGCAGCTCTTGGGTTCCCCGCTGCAGTTTGAACAGTTGTTTTTGGAGGGTCTTCCAGCGGCCGGTGAGTCTAACCTGTCATGGTTATGCTTACTTGCGCCACACACGAGTGTTATCCTCTGCCTCGTAGAGTAAGAACCGGTTGGGGAAGTCGTCAAGAATGATGACAGGTTGAAGGAACGGCCGCCTTTTGCTGTTTCTGATAAACTTGTCAGTAAGGGAAGAAAAATAATTAAATCATTGGTAAGTATTGTCCAGTCAAGAATGGGAGATCCAGCACTTAGTTAAATTTAAAACACTTCTGGGAAAACCACAGCAGCCCCCCCCCCCGCCGCCATTTATACAGAAAGTTCTGGGGCAATTATGAAAGACAAAGATCACTGACATCCACCACCACTCCATGCTTCTCAGGTCCTAAGGTGTCCTTCCCCAAGTGCTGAGACTGTGTCCTGTCTCAGACCTCCATACACCTGAACCTCTGTCCAGAACAGTGATGGTGAACCTTTTAGAGCCCAAGTGCCCAAGCTGCAACCCCAAGCTCACTTACTTGTCACCAAGTGCCAACACTGCCTCTGTGTGCACTGTGGTACGATGCTCGGCTGCTGGGGCGATGTTGGCGTGATTCGGCTCATGTGCCGACTGGGCTCTGCGTGCCCGCTGTGGCAGGCCTGCCACAGGTTCACCGCCACTGGTCTAGGGGAATCGAGTGCTACAGAAAACAAGTTTTTCAAGTGGTACTGAGGCCTGCTGTGCATCTCAATTTTGGCCCGCTCAGGCCTCTGTAGGAGGACTGTGCGAGCAGCAAATGATGTTTATATCCTTTGAAGCAGAATAGTAGTCCATGGAGTGTAAATACTACATTTCCTTTATCTTAATGCCCAAAATGAGTCCTCATGCAATTGGTAGCACTGCCTGCTCATCTTCCCACCACCTTACACACACGCAACACCCAGCCCTTGAAACTACTGAACTACTTTCTATCTCTGTGGATTAGCCTGTTCTACCACACTTCATGAGAAGAATCATACAGCATATGGCATTTGGAGTCTGGTTCCTTTCATTAAGCATAATTTCTAGGTTTGTCCATGTATTTTTCTTTGCAATTTTTATATAGGAATATAATCCACACAGCATGTAAAATTCACCATTTTAAAAATGTACTCAATTTGGTAGTTTTTAGTATGTTCACAGTGTTGTACATCCATCACTATTACCTAAATCTAAAACATTTCCACTGCTCCCAAGACAACTATGTACTCATTATTAATTTCTTACTCCCCCGTCCTCTGCCAAGGCTCATCTATGTTAGTTTACATTTCACTACTTTAATTCCTTTTTAAGAATACCATGTTTAGTTTATTCATCAGATGATAGCCATTTTAATTGTTTCCACTTCTCTGCTATTACTAATAATGCTGCGGTGAACATTCACATAGAAGATTTTGTGTGACTCGTGTTTTCAATTCACTGAGTGTTGCTATGGAAATGTTCCCTAGAATTCATGTGTTGAAACTTAATCAGCTCTGTGACAGGACTAAGAGATGGAACCTTTAGGTGATTAAATCCCGAGGGCAGAGCCCTTATGGGTGGGATTAGGATCTTTTACACAGTGTTCACCGTTTTGCCCTCTGCTCTTCTCCTAATGAGGACACAGCATTCCACCTCCTCTACCATGTTAGGACACACCAAAGAGTGTGTCCTAACACCATCTTGGAAACAGTAAATAGCTCTTACCAAACTTGAAATGCTGGACACTTGATACTGGACTTCTCAGCTTCTAGAATCGTAAGAAAGTTTTATTTTTTTCAGTACCGAATTACATCCCCAGCACTTTTATTTTTTGCTTTAAAACTAGTTCTCACTAAGTTGCCCAGGCTGGGCTGGAACTTGTGATCCTCTTGCCTCAGCTTCCGAGAGGCTGGGATTACAGGCGTGTGCTACCCACCTGGTGAAATTTCCATTCTTTATAAATCACCAGATCTGTATTTTGTTATAGCAGCATGAACATACTAAGACAGGTATTTAATTACATGTACAGTTTTAAGGTCATATGTTAACTTGATGTTTAATTTCTGAAGGAGCTCCCAAACCGGCTGCATCATTTTGTACTCCCATCAAAAATGTATGGAAGTTCTAACTGGTCAGTATCCCTTATCATTACCTGTTTGCAATGACTATCCTAGAGGATGTAAAGTGGTGTCTCATTTTTTCTTGTTTTTCAAGCAGTGATATTGGGCATCACGTTATGTGCCTATTTGTGTGGAGGTGTCTGTTCATTTTCTTTGTCTTTTGGAGATATGTGCGTTCTTGTCCTTTTAATTGGAGTGCCAAGTTTTTTATTACTAAGTCGTACATATTTATATATCCAAATGCATTTCTCCTACCAAGAGCTATGATTTGCAGATAATTTATCCCTTTCCATGGGTTGGCTTTTCACTTGATGATGTCACTGAAGCATTAAATTTGATGAAGTCCAATTCATCTTTTTTTCCCCTCTGCTTTCAATTTTGATATCATATCTAATAAGTTTTTGGTAAATCCAAGGTTACAAAGATTTACTGCTCTGATTTAAGTTTCAAAATTCTAGCTCTTACATTTAGATCTATAATCCATTTTGAGTTAATTTTTATCTGTAAGGAAAGGGTCCAACTTCACTCTTTTGCAGATGAATGCCACTCCTGCCAGTACTTGTTGGAAAGAGTCATCTTTCCTTTATTGAATTGTTTTGCCATAGCCCAGTTAAATCAAACTCATTTATGGCCCAACAAAGCCTTCACATTCCCTTACCCCGGCCTTGCATAGTGAACTGTGGCCTCCTTCAGGAACAAACTGAAAACCCAACTTAGGAATTTGCCTCTGTAACAAATAGCTGAATCGCAACCAATCAAGCAGCTGAGTTTCAGCCAATCACAGGGAGCCACCTGTTCAAACAGGTTCAGTAAGGCGAACTGGACGCTGTAACAAATTGAGCTGTCTCTGTACCTCAGTTTTGTTTTCTGTATGTCATTCCCCTTTTTTGTCTATAAATGTTATCCAAATACATGGCAGCTGTTATGGTTTGTGTCTAGATGTCCCCCCAAAGCCTCATGTGGTAAGAGATAGCTGGATCTAGAGTGTGTGATTACTAAATTGATACACTGATTGGTTTGGCATGGTTCTGCTGGATTCAAGGATGTGAAACTAAAATTAAGGGTGGGAGTGCTACCCGCCCTAAGGGCAGGTAGCCTAGATAAAAGATATAGGAAGAAGCTAACTAGCTGCTTGTTTGCATTGCTTATTTACATACATTCCTTGCATTTCCTCACTTTACTTTGCTGCCGGTAGGCTGCCGGTCTGCCCTGCCTCTGCCATGCCGCCCTGCCTCGGATCCAGCAGACTATAGACTGAAACCTCTGCAGACTGTGAGCTAATAAACCTTTCTTCCCCTAACTTTGGGTGTCGAGTATTCTGTCCCAACAACGAGAGAAAAGTAACTAAAACAGCAGCTATGGAGTCTTTCCAAACCTATTCTGGTTCTTAGGGGTGCCCAATTTGCAAATCTTTCTTTGCTCAATTAAACTGTTAAATTTAAATTGTCTAAAGCTTTTCTTTTTTACACCATGTTGAAAATCAATTGACCATAAATGTAAGAGTTTATTTCTGGACTTCTGATTATATCCAATGATCTATATGTTTATTCTTATGCCACATTAGCGCCTTTTTTTAAAGGAGTCTGCCTTAATTCTGAGCATCTCCTGCCTCATCATGTCACGCCTCATGCACTCTGGCCTGCTTTCAACATTAGGAAGAAGGGACTTGTCTGTGACAATGGCACTGATCTCAATAACTTAAATTTCCTTAGGACAGTGTCTTATTCTGCAGTGGATCACTGCCATCATCACTGAAACCCATTTGGGGCCAGCAGGAGCCCAAATATTCACTGCTTTATTTATGATTTTCTAGGAGACCTTGTCTCTATTAAGGAAGTCTTTCCAAGGAAGCTAAGCTCCCTCATAGCTCCCAAACCTCACTGCCCCAAACTTTGATACTTTCTATTATTTTCTACAAATGGATCCAAGGCTTGTGTAATAGGCTATAGTAAGTATTAAGCCATAAAAGGCTTCAGTTTCTACCTTTCTTCCTACATGAGAATCTACCTTTTTCCTTCCAAGTAAAAGGTTTGAAGACTTTCCCCGGGTTCTGGTCACAGTGGCTATCAATTTTACTTCTTTCATGATTGTGCAGATGCACATCTCTGTCAGTGCAAAGGGGCTGCAATTTCACTTTACTTCCAAGACAGCCGATGAGCTGTGGCATTTTCTTGGAATCTGGCAGAAGACATAACAGAACCACTCAATTAGAAACAGAGCAGTTTGTTCCAGTAAGAGAACTCTTCAGGGTAGCAGTGTTCACTCCAGTTCCCTTGGTGGTCTTGATTCTGATATGCTGATATGAAGATAGACAGGTGGTACCTTCACGTGCAGTTGAGTTGGATACCAGGAGATGCATCGGAGCTCTGGGATGTCCGTCGTTTATATTGGGAATAAGCGTGTTTACCCTTGCTCTGGAGAAAATGCTTTTTTACTATCCCCAAGGCTTTAATCAAACCTGTCTTAAATCTGTCTTCTACTTCAGAAGGAAACACTGCATCCCTTAGGGCTGTCTGCTGTATTAATGTCATTAACAAGATTTTTGAGCTGAGGGTAGTCAGTATGTCATTTTGCACACGTGCAGAAATGGAAGAGACACCTAAGAATTGTCTTCTAATTGTCTTCTAATAAGCAGCAACTAGCACAGTTCAGGCTGTTTTTCTCTTGCTAGTGGAGTCTCACACTCTCATTGTAAAAGCATCAAGCACCCAACTCCACAGAATGGCAATGAGATACGGGACTGCACACCCTACTTTCTATTCTAACAAAAGCCTGCTTGACCTAAAACACTCAATGTGGAAGTCCTAGGCCTAACTCTCCACCACAAACTCTGCTCATGACTTTTCTTCCTGAATAATCTCTACCCACCCCCCTTCTTTGGCTTCTTTTTCTTTCAGAGATCATTATCTTAGTTACGTTCTTAGTTGCTGGGACAAAATACCCAATACCTACAAATTAAAGGAGGAGAGGTTCTGTGCTGGCTCACAGTTTGTAGAGGTGTCAGTCCGTAGTCGGCCAGCTCCAGGGTAGGGTGGTATAGCAGAGTAGAAACAGTTCCTGCCATGGAGGCAGGAAGCAGCGAATGATCAAGGAGGAGGGAGGGAGCTAGACCCTGCCAGGCCACACCCCAGTGACCCACCTCCAACCAGGCTTCACTTCCTAACATCACATTTAACTGTACACTCATCTGTGGACCGACAACGAATATCACACATCCACGGTGCAGTCTCCTCCCCAAATCCCCACCTACGAGCTCATGAGACTTTGATGGGGGGAGGTACAAATCCAGCAACCAAAACTGACCCTGCGTATTTCAGTTATTTCATCTGTTTTAGCACCTCCATGACGCTTTCTCGTACAGCTCCCAATTATCTCTCGGTGCTCAAATTCCTTCACACCTTTTTTTCTGTGTTGGACACACAACTCTTTTTAATAGAATATCTCACACTCTAAATTTTCATTGTTCTATTTAGCTACATTTTCTTTCTTTATTTCTCTTTGTTTTCAACCAGAAAACCAGACTGTGAAGATAATATGGCCAAACTGTTGGTATTCTCTATCTCAGTCGTGCTTAGCAGAATGCCACTTAATTAACATTTTTGGTAAGTAGTGGAGGCTCAATTTTAGGCATGAAAGGAGGAAAACTTGGGAAGCCAAGCAAAGCCATCGTGTCAATGTGACTTGCCCTCTAGCGGTGTCAGACACATGGCCCACCGGAACTGAGAAGGGGGGCAGCTGTCTGGGACACACTGTAATAGAAAAGCCAATGAAAAGGGAGGGAATTGACCTTCAATACTCTGCTCATGCCACTTTCTAGAGCAACTGCTACTGGACCGTAGAAAAGCAAGATACTCGCTCTTATGTTGAAAGATAAGCAGACATGTCCAATTCCATGGTTTGGCATAAACTGCCTGATTTTAACCTTAATGTATATGTGTACAGATTGAGAACTTGGCCTATTGACAAAAGCCAAGATTTTGAAATTTACCTGGCTCCTACCACTCCTTTCGCCACTTGATTAGGAAGCGAGTTATTAGAAGCAACTTGTATACTCTCTGGCCTTGTCTGCTCATCTGTGAAATAAGGGATAATAATAAGCTTGTGAAACTATTGTGAGGATTAGCTCTGTGGGAAGCAGAGAATAGCATGGTAGAATGCCTGAGCTTGAACTTGTGACATGGGCAAGTTATTTAACCTCCTCTGCTTCTGCTCTTCTCTTGGCTAGAATATTAGTATTACTTTAGCTCAGATTTGTGAAGATTAAATGGCTTAATGCATGCAAAGCCACTTAGAACAGAGCCTGGCCCATTAAAGTTTCAGTTTCCACTATGATGATGTACTGAAATCAGTGTTTGACATTAGTAGGTATTTATTCAGTGGTAGGTACCATTAACTCATTATTTAATAATAATCATTAATAGTTTTGTCCCTGAATTCTTTAGAGAGCAAAGATTCTTTCCCTTCTCCTAAGCACTGGAAAGAATGCACATCTAGGGGTCACAGGCTGGATTTCTAAAAGCCACACCATCTTTAACAAAGACCTTATTACTTATTTTCTTGCCTAGGGGCTCATTTTAGTTCAGCTGGTTTAGGAGATGATCTCAAATGTTGCTTGCAAGCTGAAAACGTCTATAGTTGGAAAGTGTGCACACCCACTGACACCTCCTGGAACAGGGCTGAGTTAGCGGAAGGGCTCGAGAATGATTCCCACAGGATAGCAACATCGCCCGGAAACTTGTTAGATGCGCTAACAAGGGTCTGTGGGGGTCACCGCTGACCTCTTAGGGACCCAGTGCCTGCGTGTTGACAAGCCCCCCCAGCAAGTGATTCTGCTGCACTCCACAATTTGAGAAACTCTGAGCAGGTGTTAGAAGAG
The DNA here is from genome assembly GCA_004026905.1 of Hystrix cristata. NCBI lineage: Eukaryota > Metazoa > Chordata > Mammalia > Rodentia > Hystricidae > Hystrix > Hystrix cristata. The sequence goes on along the minus strand of PVJO010000763.1, from coordinate 193,530 downwards.
AGAGTTTAGAAACCAACTAGATTCTATCTAGAGCAGTGATTCCCAACTCATTCTATCAACCAGAATCACCTAAATTTAAATACAAAATTCTGGCTTCAGCTCCCGAAATTCTGAGGGATGGGGAAGGGGTGAGGCCTAGGAATCAGCATCTTTAAAAACACTTCAGGTGATTTTGGTTGAGACCTGCAGACTATTATACAATCCTATTATGCAAACGAGAAGGGGAGGCACATTGAGAAATTAAATGGTTTACCAAGGTCACAGAGCTAATTTAGATTCTAATCCCAGTGTTCTCATAGTTGAGCTTGTTCTAAATCATGTTTATTTTGTTGTGGATATTTTATTAATCAAGTTTTACAATTGCTCCCTTTAGGGAAAAAAAGAATCACAAAGTAAAACTATTCTAAATACTTAGTTGTCTAATATATTTGCCCAAGAAGTGTCCAAGTCTTTCAATATTAGGAAGCTGTTAATGTTTTGCTCCTTTAGTCTGTCAGTGGCTGTTCAATTGTCTCCTTACACCCACCACCCAGAGGTCAATTTCCTATATAAACATGGGTATGTGGGCTTGTGCAACAGGATATCATAAATATTCCTTTATAAGTTATTTAACAGGGTCACAGACATGGTAAATTGAAATAACAGCCCCAGCCTGGCAGATTTCCATCAAGGGTGTTGCAAAGTGAAACTCTTTGGAAATGATGCCTGGTGTTTCGTTGGCCTGTTAGATACATAATAGGCAATGGCTTCTGGAGTCACTTACCTAACTAGGATAATTTTTTGTTAATGAATTCATGGCTTTAAAAATATTATGCACTTAAAGGAACTACAGGAGGAGAATTTTTCATGTTACACCAAAGCTCAGTCCAGCCTCTGCTTCACAGAGACTGAAATAGATGGTGATTTTCATCGTACATTCATTCCTCAAGGGTTCTTTACAGCTTTGATGAATTAATCTAACCTCATATTTTAATTTCGAACTATTTTATAAATTGAATTAAAATGAAAATATGTACATGCAAATGTATGTTAGGAGTACACATTGAAATGACCCCAATACATTAGCTTAAGTACTTACTGATTAACTTTGTGTTGTAAATCTGAATTTATATAGTATTTGTAAATAATTACTAATTATCTTTGTGCGTTGTAAGTTTAAATTTATATAATATTTACACCTAATTTTCACACTAATATAATATACATTTTGTGGCTTTATGTGGCATTCATGTAAAATTTTATTATAAAATATGTCTAAATTTTTTGAAAATCACTAGACTAGAGAAGAAAAATAAGAGTTCATAAGAAGCATCAAAGCTATCAGTCAGTATCTAAATAAAATAGACACCTAAAAAGAAAATATTTTTAGGTATCGGACACAAGCTACTAATATCTTTTATTTGGTTTGTAAAACTTTTCCAGAAATAGCAGGATAATGTCTTCCCAAGAATCAAAACAAATTCTGTAGATCATTTTTTCTCTTCCTTTTTATAGGATCCTGAGTTTATGGTACTTTTTCTCTAGAATGGTGAGGATCATTAAACTTGGAAAAAGTTACTCTTAGAAAAACCCTTTCTAGGGTTTCTTTTCTTCGCCAGGTAAAATCATTATCCTCACTGAAAAGACCAAAATGTTCATAAGTAGTAAATACATAGTGGCAAAATTATGACTATGTAAGAAATGGGCTGAGGATATGGCACTTGCGCCTATCATACGAGAAGCTCTGGGTTCAAGCCTCAACACTGAAAAGAAATGGGAAAAATTTGTCTCTATTTCCTTCTTTACTATACCACAGATTTCAACGACTGTGCTCTCAGACTGACTATGAGAGATGCAGCTCTTGCCTTGCTGAGCCAGTTTGCTTTCTTAGGATGGAGCCCGTGTCAAAGTCTCTGTGTTCTTTGGCTCGCCCCCGCTGCAAGGGAACACATTTTAAATTCTGTAACTTCCACCTTCTTTCCAGCAACTTTTGCGTTTCCGCAGCTGTGCCAGCAATGAAGGGTCTGGTAATGGAGAACAGCCTCTAACAGGAAAGCCTTATTTGGTTTGCATCTTATTACCTGTGAGATGGATAGTTACAGCAACGATTCTAGGCTTTCCCTGAGAAAGTAGAATTCTATGGTGTGAATGGAGCCCCGCCACCTTCAGGTCTTGACGATGTGATGGTATTAATAGGTCTGACCCCTTTAAGAGTTCATTAGGCCATGGGGAGGCCCTCTCAGGTGAATGGCACTAGTGCCCTTTAAAGGATGCTCCACACAGCTATTGGCTCACTTAACCTCCTTCCATGTGAGAATCCAGTATTACGTCCAGCCAAGGATGCAGCCCTCACCAGACCACCGAACCTGCTGGCACCTTGATTTTGGATTTCCCAGCCTCTGGAACTGTGAGCAAACACATTTCTGATTGCTATAAATTGCCTGGTCAGAGATGTTCTATTGTAGCAGAACAAACAACTGAGATGCAGGCCGTCAATTCCTGTGCTCCTCATTCTGCACCAAAGTTCTTATCCTACCTTTTCCATAACTGGTAAATTGAGGTCATTAAAGGTGTTTGTGATTTTAGCAAAAAGGTTGCAAAATCGTGAGGAATACATATGGGTCTAATTACGTTTGAAAAATGGATGTAATAGGTGGACATCATTTTGATTTTTTTTCCCCCAGTTAGGGAATATCAATACAAAAGGCAATGGATGATGCTAGTCAGGTGTGTTTTTCAAATTGTATGCACAGGAAAACCTTGTGTGGGTTTACAAACATGTATGAATGCACTGAAAAAGTTAGACAATGTAGTAGAGCAAATTGGGGTTGTCTACCTGGTCCTCACACATCCCCAAATCTCCTCCTCATTCAGACTGCAGACCCCAACCCCTTGGGCATGACGCGGGGTTAGTGTGAGTGCCTGGATTGAATCCACCTATGAGATGTGCTGCCGCAGCTACTTTCAGGCTAGAAGTGATAGGGCAGAGACACCTTGGCCTTCCATCATAAAGCTGTTGAGATAGAGATTCGAAGTGGCCATTTTTACTAGTTCTGTTTGCACTTTTAAATGTCTGTAGGTGTAATTCCCCCCGGAAATCTCTTTCCTTGATGTTTTACACTACTGATTACTGCTCATCCTTTGGTACTCAGCTCAAACATGATCTCCTTAGAAAAGCCTGTTATTTTTATGCAGGTCTCAAGCTGTCTGTCCCATCAACCATCCCTCCGTCTCTACCATTTACTTTCAGTCAGGTAACCACTTTCTTTTCTTCTTAGATTTTACCACTATTTTGGAACAGGCACTTGCCTCTGTCTCTGCCTCTCCTATATTTCTGTATGTGTGTGTCCCTAAACTAGGCTGTGTAGACACCCCATTACTCTCATAGCCTCCTAACCATCCCTAGGTACTGTTTCAGGTTTGGCTTCATCTCTTCCTATAATAATTTTTTAAATTCTGAGAAGAACTTGATTAGTCACATTGTTTTCTGAAGCCATGTCAAATGAAGGCAATCAGCTTAAGTATCATCTAACCTCCAGTCAGGTGCACACCACTGTGTAATGGGACATCGTTATTCTTCTAACTTCATTTTGCCAGCTGGTTTTACTTTAGCAAAATAGTTTTCATTGTGTGCGTCCCACACAATGTCAAATATTACCCCAAAAAGGGTTAGAAATGCAAATTCTTTAGGCTCTACCCCAGATCTACCGAATTGGAAACTGGGTATTTTAGTAATCATGAATATATTTTACTTCATCTTGATAAACTTTCTAGAGCTCCCACATATCTGAAGACAATATTGCTGCCTACTTTTCCACTCCTTACTATTCCTTCCAGAAAAAAAAAAAAGAAGAAAAAGTTAAAGATAAATCAACAGAGAAATCATGCCCTCAGTATCAAAGACAGTGCACAAACTTCAAAATAACTATACAACTGAAAAAAAAGAAACATGGCTGAACATTGGTCTACTATTTTTCGTGTTCCCAACCTTCCCTGGCTCCACAGCAGATATTTCTGCCATACAAAGAAAGACTAAGAAGAGCTACAGGGAATACAGGAAGGGGAAGCCAGTGGAGGAGCCTTGGTTCCAGCTAACTATCCCACTAGGGAGACATAAGTCTACTGTAAGTCTAAAATTACTAAAAAAGTATCTGGGTAGATCAGAGCACAGACTACAGGGGGAAGGACTTAACAGTATATGTAGTTTGAAGATGTAGTCTTCAAACATAAGTTCTGGGAGAGAAAGGAAGAAAACAGCGAACCTTTTTAATAACAGGAGAAAAGAGAAGAAAATGTTTTATAATTCAAAAGGTAAACACAAACACACACGCACACACACACACACACACTCACGTACTTCACAATTCTTCCTGTGTCAACCAGAAACAAACCTCAAAACTTTAGGGACGAAAGAGAAACTATTAAACTAGGAACCTTGTAAAATACCCAATAACATCCAAAAATTAAACAAGAAAATTAATGTGTCCATACAGCGGTATAGTCAAACAGGAAATGACTAAGAACATTTTAGCAAGAGTTCTGATGAGAGCTCCTTAAATAGAGAAAGCAGATCAGGTTTCTCACTGTTGGGCCTGTTGACATACTGAGCAGGCTAACTTTGTTTTGGGAGCTATCCTATGAGTTCTAAAAATGATTAGCAGCGTCCCTACCTTTTACTTGCTGGATGCCAGTAGCAACACTATCCCCTCCACAGTCAAAACTGTAGATATTGCCAAGTGTCCGCTGTGATGCCAGGTTGTCAGTTGAGAACCATTGGTGCACATGTGAGACTAAAATGAAGGTAGTGATGAGAGCAGAAGACCAATTTACAATGTTACACAGTGTGACAAGTTAGAAATAATATAAAGAAAAAAATCAAATAATTTCCTATTTAGGCAAATGAGAGTAGTTAAAGAGTACTAATAAAAACTTATAGACCAGATAATAAAGTATGAAATACAAAAGAAGTTAATCAAGTACACTAAAATATAAGAATGAAGCTAGAACAGATGTAAAGACATTTCTAAATGCTATCTTTTTTTTTTTTAAGTTAAAGGCAAAGAACACAAATACTGTGGACAAAATAATTAGGAATATGTAATTATAAAATGTTAGTATAGAATATTTTGAATATAAGAACTAAACCAAAAAAAAAAAGGTGAAAACTAAATGGTAAACAAAGGTATACCACATAAATGAGAAGGGAAAAGAAACAAGGAAAATTATCCTGTTACTAGAAAAAGTAAATGGAAGTCTAAAGAAATCACAAGGACATTTTTAATGCCAAAGTGACAATCTATAAAGAAATAAAATTTACAAATAACTATGTGCTATGAAACATGGCAACAGTATTTTTGAAGCAAAAAATACAGTAGAATCAAACAATATAGAAACCCAATGAAATTGAAAACTCAGATTCACAGTACAAGTCAAATCGAGTGAACAGAAAAATAGAGATAGAAGATATAACATAATGACCAAGGTAGAGTTTATGGGCATGTATTAGTTTCTTTTTCTAGAATCGGTGGTTTGCAAGAGCATATTTAATACAGGACAAGTACAAGTTACAACATTCACACACACAAGGCACATATAGGAAGAGTGTGGAATGTCTATGCACTGGAGACCGGAAGAGCCAGTCAAGGAGCTGGGCGCCCACAGCAATGTCCCATATACCTCCATGCCTGCACTAACCGGCTGAAGAAATCTGTACTGGAACCAGGATATGATGCTCACGGCAGAGATGAAGACCAGAGCTCACCTGATGCAAACAACACCCATCCCCCATGACAGCCAGGCCCCAAGCTCTTTCTGTGAGAACAGCCAAGTCCCCTTCAGGCGAACCAGTCACAACAGAGCTTCTCTTGGGAAACAGCCACCCGCTGTCTTCTGCTCTCATTCTCCTCTCTGTTGTGTTGGCAACAATCTTCAGGTGGATCTTCTACGCCCAGAACCGCACCAGCTCTGTTCAGCTGGGTGTTCCTGCTCAAGGTGACCACACTAGTAAGTCCACCACAGGGTATATGTCAGTCTCTCTACATGCTTATAATAGAAAACGTACTTTTGAAAGTGCTTGTGGAGCCCTTCATGTGTATCAACCACATAATGGTTAGCAAAATAATAGTTTAATACAGTAGAAATATTTGAAACAGTATAATAAGTTGCAAAACAAAACAGAACAGTCTTTACACCTGATATTTTACACGTTTAAAAAAATAATTAAAATGAAAACACTACATATTGAAATGTATGAAATATTTAGTGACTGTAGTAAATTTCGTAGTGCTACATGTTTTATCATGAAAAGTTAATGGAAACAACTTCAAGTATCAACCTGATCAAGAATCAAGAAACTAGAAAAAAAGACACTATAAACCAAAAAGAAAAATAAAGGTACAAATTTATAAAGAGAAAACTAATCAATAAATATCTAGTATACCTCATCAACAAATCAAATCTTGATCTAAAAGCTAGTAAAGGAATAGAAAGGCAGTAGCCAACTTGAAAGGCAATAAAAGGAAGAGATCACAGTACACAAGATCGGGGCTGGGGATCTAGCTCAGTGGTTAGAGTGCTTGCCTAGCAAGCACAAGGTCCTGAGTTCAATCCCTTGCACCAAAAAAACAAAAACAAAAACACAGTACACAAGATCAAAAACTGGGGCACAACCACAAAAATTTATAAACCAAATTATAAGATACACTGTAAATACCTATACAGATATTTGAAAACCTAAATGAAATAGATAATTCCTCAGGAAAATAGAGATTGCCAAATTTGAACCAATTAGCGTCGGAATGACCTTGATTTGTGTGGGCGTGGGGAGGGACTGTGCCACCCATTGATCCTGCAGCGCGTGGGACTGATTCAAAGAGGGCTGATTATTCCTGTATTTTAAGATCTAATGGGATTTACCTTACAAGTTTTTAGACTTGCTTGGGACTGTCACTCCTTTCTTCTTTTCTATCTCTTCCTTTTAGAATTGGAGTTATCTATCCTTTCCCTACCCCACTGTTGCATTTTGGAAGCACATAACTTTGGTTTTGCAGGTTCACAACTAAAGAGGAACTTTACCTCTAGTCTTACACTTATGTAACTTAGCTGATATTTTATCTTTGGATTTAATAGTTGATACTGGACTGAGTTAAGCTTTGGGAAGCAACTAGGATTCTACAAGCATAATGTGTATGTTGAGAAAGATTTGGATTGGGTGGGGGCATTGGAGGGACATAGTGGAGACCTGTGGAGTGGACTGCATCTTCCCAAATTGCTCTGTTAAGTCCTAGGCTAGGCTCCAATGTGATTATAACCGGAGATAGAGCCTTTAGGAGCTGGTAAGGCTGAATGAAGCCGCAGAGCTGGGGTCTAATCCTGGTCGCCCCGTGGCCTGTAAGACGAGGAATACAGGTCAAGATGCTCCCTTTTGCCTTGTGAGGACTCAGCGGCCAGGTGGTCATTCGCAAGCTGTAAAAGGAACTCTCACCAGGAACCACACCCGCCGATACCTTGATCTGTGACTTTACAAACTTCAGAACTGTGAGAAATAAGTTTTTAATGTTTAAGCCACTCAAGATACAGTGTTTGGTTGTGGCAGCTTGAACTGACTAATATACTGTGTTGCTCTTAGTTTCCTGGTATTTGTTACTGTATTATAATTAGGGAGAGCTGAGTAGGTAGCAGGTGGGAGCTATCTTGGCAACTTTTCTGTAAGTTTCAAATTATTTCAAGGTAAAAGTCAGAAAAATATCTAGAGCAATCCCTCCAGCTGACCGTGACGCATGCTAAAGTTTGAGAATCACGGTACAAGGGGAATGTTCCTTGCCACTTCTTTGTAGGGACTGAACCCAGGGCCTTTGCACTGAGTCATGTCCCTAGCCCCTTTTTATTTATGTATTTTGGAACAGAGTCTCACTAATTGCCAAGGTTGGGCTTGAACTTTCAATTCTCCTACCTCAGCCGCCCAGAGTGTGTGCCACCATGCCCTGCTGGTCTTGTCTTTGGTTGTTTTTCACTCTGGAAGTAGGATTCTATGTCTGTATTTCTCAGATGGGACTATAACCAGATCATTGTCCCTTCTCTCTCTACCTTGGATCTGTGAGGAAGACAGAGGAAGTTGAGAGGGAGAGAAAGGACAAGTAGGGGCCGGGATGGGTAATAGTTCTCAAGGTCACACCCCCATAGCTCAATCTCTTTAACCAGGCCCTCGTTCTTAAATGTCCATCTCTTCCCAATACCACCATCAAATTACAGTCAGTGGATTAATCTCCTGGCAAAGTGAGAGCTCTTGCGATCTAGTCACCTTCCGAAAGCCCCACCTCTACCTCAGTTGAATTGTGAACCACCTTCAACATACGATTCTTTCGAGGGACACTTGAGATCCAAACCATAAGAACTGGGAAAGCAATTTTGCTCTCCTGAGTTCACACCCTTTTCCTTTTGGATATGTGTCTTGTTGAAAATACTTATTCCTACCTTTTACTATGCCTTTTCCGCCACCTTTTTTCGTGTCTTACATTTACTTCTACACTTCTGCAGCACCTTCCTGGCAGCTGGACATGTTCCTGCCTCCTGCCTCCTTCCTCACTCAGCTCTCCTTCTTGAATGTCTGCTGAAGCATGTGGGGGTCAGAAGCCAGCCGTGATCTTTAGAAAAGTGGTATGTGGTTAAAACTGACCAGAGATGTCAGTAGCAGGGTGTCAGGTAGGAGTTAATTCCTTAATGTCAAGTTCAGTTAAAACATATATTCTCTTCATTCTCCAGCAATAACAACAACAAACAGTAAATTAGGAGACACAGTCTTACACACGCTGTACCCACGCTTTAAAGGAAAGATAGTATAAACGCAGACATTCCTCCCAAACCACTTTGCATATCTGAAGGGATCTAAATTCATATTATTTTTGCCGATTTGTTTTTCACCGCTGCCGTCTGCTGAAAGACCCAGTGTCTTTGCCAGCACGTTGTACGATGCCCAGGACCTTCTGTAGGTACCATGCCCGAAAAACTGCACAGAAAATGTTTTCAGGCTGAGCAAGGCAGCAAGGACAGACCTCAAGTTGAATATCTTCACTCACCTTTAGAAAACAGCAAAAATAAGCAGATGCAATTTGTTAGACTCGCATTGTCGACAAGATTACTATGAGTGCTACAGGCAAAAACAGCCACAAAGAGCTTCCTTCATCTGCCAACTGTTCTGTGTCTTCAGGGAATGTGTTGATTCACTGACTGACTGAACTAAGCCATTTTGCAGAATATATGAATCTCGCCTCTGATCCTGGCACTTAACGTCTATGTTGCAGGGCTGTATTCTCATGTCAGACACAATCTACGACATGAAAACAGCACTATCTTCTTTCCTCCCTTTTCCTCCTTATTTTTCTAAGGCTAAAGAGATTTTGCTACCTAACATTAATATTGGGATGTTTCATCTAGTATTTGCCATTCAGCATAGAAGATATTGATAGAGCCCGAGATTGTTGGTTTTGATAATAGTTTGGTGTGCTCAAAAAAATGTTAATGGTTTAGGGGCGTAGCTCGGTAGTAGAGCACTTACCTAGCTTATGTGAGGCCCTGAGTTTGATCCCCTAGCACCAGGGGAGAGAAATTAACATAAGGATAATATGGTATTTGCCTGTTCACTTCTGCTAGAATAGAGATCTGGAAAAGTACAACTATGATGTACTAAATCAAGTACGAAAGTGATAATATTCAAACACATCCGTTTTGTTCTCTAGAATAACCTGATAGCCAAGTTTCACACAGGCACAGTGTGAAGTCACTTGTATTTGAAATCCTTTTGCTTCCACTTCCCTCCTTAGTTCTGATCTGTCTAATGCCTCTAATGGAAACATGTGGTCCCTGAACTCTATTCTAGTTGCTCGTTTTCTTCTGAACAGAGTTGATGTGACTCAGGAATGTTTTTAATTTCTTGCTCCAAAGTCTTATTAGGATTTTAACACTAAAAAAATACAGAGTAGAATGATATTGAGAGGAGTTGAAGCTTCCCCTATGTCTATAACCAACCCAATAGGAATCTGGTGCCACAAAAGACTGGCCCACTCTTTGGCCCATCTTTTGTCTGTCTTGGAGGATCTTGGACTGATATACTCTAATTCTAGGAGTTATGTAAGTTGCCCAGCGTATCCCCTAGATATGATCCTTCCCTCCTAACATGTGTTTATAGGACTTTTCCTGACTTTTTAGCTCCACGGTCAATCACAGTGGCAACAAAAGCATTGACATGTGTCTGACCGAGGGTGTGTGGCTGACCAGGTGCTCACACACTGTGGTATAGTTGGAAAGACACCTGAACTTCACTTTTCTCCTCCACCCACAGAAGCCACCTGAGTCCATCTAAGCCTGCATTTCTCTTTATCTGCCAGGAACTGGTGGTAATACCACTCTCACATATTGCTATAAAAATCAATTCCTTACTTTCAAAGGGCTAGGTAGCATATTTAATATATATCAGTTCTTTCCACTTTTGTTCTCACAATTTATATCGTTAGCAAATATTTTTAAGGCTTAAAATACTCAACCTTGTAACAGAATCACGGGCCTTGAGGAAACTAGCAGAGACATACTTGCAATAAGTTTCTTATGCCACTAAATTCCACTGGTAGAACTCTTTTTGAGTTCGAATTAATTTTCTTTTTCATGGTTCTCTAAAATTCTCAGAAAGCATAACGAAGTATTAGAAGCTTGACCTCCATTCACTGGCGCCCCTGTCACTTGGATTAAGCTTCCCAGTGTTGCTTAACCTGTGTCTCTTCTGTACAGGAAGACACTGACTAGAGTACCAGATAACTTTAGAAACCACATCTTGCATTTTGCTGACTGGTGTGGAAATCAAAATACGTGTGCACTAGATGCGAATGCTATTAGAACTGCAGATTATTTTTAAAAGTCTTGTATTCCAAGAACGGAACTCTTCATATGCGTATTTATTCCCCAGAGTTTTGGTCAATTATGTAGTGAAATGTTTTTCAGTATTGGGTCTCTAGGCCAGATGTGTGTGTGTGTGTGTGTGTGTGTGTGTGCGCGCGCGCACGTGCGTATGAAATTAAGGTAAATATAATCATAAGAACATAGTGCAATTATCACAGTTAATGACCCTCAACATTACAGACTAGCACACTTTTGATATTTACTTAGCTGGAAGAAGTATAACACTATAGACCAATTAAAAGTCTATTTCTCCAGGTCCTGCAACACAAAGTAGTCACTGAATTTAAAAATGAAACAGTGGCTCTTTATTTATCTACTGATTTGATATTTTTCCAATTATTCCCATATTCTGCTATCTTTTGTTCTGTACCTAAGTTAGTGAGATCATGTGAAAGTTAAAATTATTTTTGGAAGTGATTGCTTGGAGAAACTTCCGCCTGAAAAAACAGCCCCTATAATACTGCAGAAAGGCACAAAAAGGCAGCCTGGGGACTACCTTTCCAGCTAGGACCCGGCTGGTCTTTTCCATTGTAACTGTTAGCCACCACACATAGAAGGAGGTGATCTTCAGGGATCCTGAAAAGCAATACAAATCACAAAGCAATAGCACTCTTTATTTGGTTCAATTCTCATTTGTCAGACTTTGAAAATGTCACCTCTTGTCCGAAGAGTCAGGGTTTATTTTTTTTCCCAGTCAAATCTGTGAGTCCAACAGATTGGCTTTTTTCTTGGTGAATTACTTTTTCCTAAAATCAGATTTTTTTGAAAGATAGCATCTGAGCAGTTTGAAGGGAGGTACAGTGCTTATATTAATGGTGAAAACCACAACGGTTGTCAGTTCTTCTACGTAACCATTTCTGATCGCTTTGTCATCTTCCTTCAAAAAGAAGTTGTATGCCTGAGAAACAGGAGACAGACAATCATTAACCTGAAAGCAAACCTTGGTGTATCATGAAAAGCTACCACTTGTCATTGGCAAGGATGAAGAAAAATGAAAAGAGAAGAGAGTGAGGCAGAAGGGAGGAAGAAAGGAGAAGGAAAACAATTCCACTAGCTTTTCAAATGTCATAACTGACAAGTCTTGTGCCACATTTAACTCAGCCTTCTTAAACTGTTGGGCTCATATTGATGAAACTAATACTCTGCAATCAATCCTTTGAATGTAGATGGATTTCTAGTGCCGAGTTCAGCAGAACTGTTAAGAAGAAAGTAAGGGTGTTATAAGTTACACCTATCAGCATTTCTTTAATTAGTGGCTGAAATATGACAATTTTTCTTTTGGTTCCTGAGTTAAAAGAATAATTCAAATTATAAATGCAGAAGTATAACCTAGATTTTTAACCAAATGCTAATGTTTTGTCTACAAGTTAATTCCAAAGTGGCAATGTTAATGGGCTTTCTATTTCCTAATCTGATCAAGAAATAGCTCTCTAAATCTCTCTAGAGGCCCTATCACATTTTATACCTGCTTCATCATCATTCATCAATATTCATAGACACATCTATAGTACTTGAGATACTGAATAGAGCCATGTTGGTAATGCAGGAAAAAAAAAACAGTTCTTGTATGGGCAGTATTATGGAGGAAGTAAAGTGTGCCCTTGGAGACCCCCATTCCTGCCCCAGCCCTACCCCAACTCCTGTCTCCTGCCCACTACTACAGATCCTGCTATTACTCCTGATGTGTTCTGCTTCCCTTCTTCTCTAGTCCCAAAACATCTTGCTACAATGCTGAAGTGATTGTAATAATCTAATTTGCATGCATGTGTTAATGGCCTAGAAGAGTTTAATGTGCTCTCCCTCCCAGGCAACATGTTTACATACTTGTATTTTTGCTTGAGCCTCTAAGGCTTTCTTCTAAAGGAGAAACCTAACATTCTCAGCATGGTATTTGCTGATTTTAGTAGAGCTCTGGGCTCATTCACAGACAGTCTCATATCTAGCCACTTGTAGGAAGAGCAACTTTATTCTACTTTCTCTTTCCTGAAAGAAGAAAAATCTATAACTGGCTTCTCAAAATGGTTCTGTGATGGTTTGTGCCCCTTGTGCCGCAGAAGCACACTGTTTAGGTGACAGTCCCTGGACAGACACACCAGGCCCTGGCAGCGCAACTGGCGGAAGTCTAGATGTATTTGTCGCTCTGACAGCGCTGCCGAGTGCGTGCAGACAGCCCAGTCCAAACTGAGAAGCACCTTTCGAAGACACTGGTTCCAGGGGAGGCGGCAGCAGGAGGGTGTGCACTTGCCAAGTGTTCTAAGCCAAAAGTCTCTCCAGGTTTCCATTTGCTGCTGCCTGCACTCTTGCCCACTTTGCAGACCTCTAGCCCCATCCTTTTCACTCTTCATTCTCTGCAACGAGGGTAGAAATTTTAAAGAAATGCAAGAAAAGTATCCTTCTTGCCATGCTCAGCTTTGGGACCAAAGAACAAGGCATTTGCAGGCCTAATTGTCTTTCAGAGAAATAATGTGCCAGTACATGCAGAGGTTTTCTTCAAATCCCCTTGCTTCAGCAGTTCATTGTGCAGGAGCGTTGGGTGGCACGGCTGTGCACAGAAGACGGTGTCTCGTCGATAGCTGACCCTTTCTAAGTAACTGTCGAGCCATCTGGCATGCAGTAAACAGGCTTACGCAGGAACTGATTACACTCAGGAAACCTTGCAGTTAGCAATTAATTTTATCCCTGAATAATATAGTGGAAATGATAATCAATGGGACAAAAATGGACAGTATTGGGAAGCAGTTGGAAAACACCGCATGTCTACAGATGCGGAGGTTCCTATGCATTTATTCAGATCAGAAATCGAATGGCTGTCATATTAGCTTGTAGTTTATGGATCCTCGTTTGTTGCATAAATGGCAGCCCACTGATCATAAATTCCACAGTCTTCCCTTAATGACCTTAATGGGTTGCTATTATTTTACTGTGCTATCAGTCAAAAAAAAGCCCATCTGGTGTGCATAAATACGGGCAGAGGGGGATGGACTGCACAGTCGTAAATGCAACTGAGGAATATCCTCAGCTCAGGTGCTGTCAAGAGCTTCTCTGGTAAAGTGTTTCTCCTACAGTGAGCTTCCGTGAGTCTGTCGACAGATGAATCTTCCTAGATATCCAGCTTGGGCGGAACTTGGTTAAGTAAATCATGGCTCTTGATGGATTATTATTTTAAATGTTTCCTTCAGGTATTTTGAAAAAATACTGGAAGGACAAAAGCAGAATGCAAACTGCAGGTGTACCGCCATGTCTACCACGGAATGGGCTTGAGTTCTTCCTGACGTACCTTCATAAGTGGTTTGTTAGGACAGTGATTCCTCCAAGCACACCAAGGGCTGGAGAAACGAGATGGAGAAAAGAAAGAGTGTGAGCCGATGAGTTAAGTCCTGCTGGAGACCCTGCGAGATGATCGCCTCTCGGACGTATGCTCCACGGTATCTTTTTCTCAGCACCCCTCCCTTACTGCCCTCCACTTGCTCCAGGGACACTGAGGCCTGTCCCGTGACGGCCAGGCGTGCCTCCACAGCCAGCACACACCCTCGGGCAGAGAGCTGCAGGAAACCCTCCAAGCACAGAACTGCCTTTGGGGAGGACCGAGGAGATGCGGGCAGAAGCAGACAGCATCTGCTGGGAAATGATTGGATTTGACGACTTGTTAAATTCCTTCAACTCCTGAAGCTGATTGAGCAGACAGGGCTGACGTTGAATGACCTTGCACCACATCTTTAGCTTTTTCTGCAGTAAGCTTTAAAGGGGAAAAAATAAAGGTGCTAGGAAGTGAGCAAAATCACTGTCTCTTTTTGCATTCCCTAGTGCTGGTCTTTAGAGATTCAACTACAGGATCTTTACCTGGAAGACTATTCATAATCTCAGATGTATCACTCGGTGCTTACTAGAGAAACATGTTTATTGCAAGATTACAAATATATAAAAATTACAAGATTGGCATACAGTGACCACCAACAGAGTCAGGTATGGAAGAGTGCAAAGGGTCTGTTTGCACACTGGAGAAATGAAGTATCCAGTTGAAGGCCTGGAGCTCAGAATAGTGTCCCATGCAAGTCTATACCAGGAGGCCAAAGGGTCCATGCTGGAAGGCTGAAGAGTCTGCACTGGAAGCCAGGAGAGGACGTCCAAGGTGAAGGTGAAGACTGGCGCTCCTCCGAAGAAACAGTGCGTACCATTCAGTCGAGACGATGCCCTTGGACGGGTCTTCTGTCTGCAGTAAATCTTCTCAGCCACGCTCTGAACTATGCTGATGCAATTTAGTGGGACATTTCTTACTCAAATTGACACAATCGGTTAACTATCACATCAGAGAAAAAACAATCACGGGAATACTGGGAAGTGAGAGAGGTAAAGCTAAAGTTTCATCCTTCGAACAACTTGATAATTGACTTACGTGGTAATTATTTTTGTATATTTACCTAAAATAACAGTGTCGTATTTCAAAAAAAGAAATGATATAATTAACATATGACACAGATAACCCAGCCATGGTAATTTTCAGCCTCTCGAAAGGCTCTTCACGTGTTGCTTCTGGGCTTCTTCTCACGGACAAAAAATACCTGACTTAATTTAGAACCAAAATACACATTAGTGTAGTGCTCAGCTTGGGTTTGAGCTGCGTTGAACTGTGATGACCCTCCTCAACTTCAATGTATCATTATAACCACCAGTTTAATTCCTCATGTTCTAGAGGAACCTAGGCTTCAATCACTACATTATTAACAATTAGTGGTCAGATTTAGGATGGAATACTCTAATTTTAATAAAAGCCTTCACAGGAAAGGTCAATGAACCCTACAGAATCAATCATTTATAAGCAGTCTTTGGTTTTCACTGAAATATTTATGAATGATAAAACTATTTTGAAAAGACAAAGTTCAACATGGAGGTCACATCTAACAACATGACAAGATTTCATGATTCCTGAGTACAATTAAAATAAGGCAAAAAGCTAAGCTGATAGAAATGGACAATTCTAATTTAAGCTCTCTGCAGAACAACTGACAGCCAATGTGAAATCTTCACAATCATTTTTGCAGTGTGTTCTGAGGATGAGACCAAACGGGGCAACCAAGAATATAACTTGCAATAAATATATATGGAATTATAACTACTTAGCCAGCAGATAATGTGGGTGTTTCCATGATGTAAGAATAACAGTCAAAAAGCTAATTATACACAAGAAGAATTGGGGCCACATCATTTTTTAAAATACAGAATGTCCTGCCTTTCCTGCAATCAATTTGATAGAGCAGAAACCAACAGCACTGCTATTCAGTGTGACCATTACAGGGATCATGAATCGTTACATGAAAGATGTACAAATAGTGGGCATAGTGAATTGTAGCCAACACCTTGGGGATCAGTGCAAGAGGCATCTGCCCTTCACACGCCTTTCTACAACATGTGAATGAAATTACCTCATGTGCTCTGGCAGTACTGCTAAGCAAAAAGGTGGTTTTCTTGCACTGTTCAGCCTCAGCATGGTGGTTTTGGAATTGATTTTAACCCAGTCACAATTGTGTGCAAACAGAATCCAGGAAGAAGCCATTTATAAATAGGATGAACTCCTACTATAATGTGCTGTTGACCCATAAACAATCGCCTAAGCCCTCAATGACGGGTCAAAGCAACAAAGCCTTAGTGTTTAATGGGAACCACGTTTTATTTGGGTAGCAGAGTTAGGAATAGTAAAATGAATTACACAACCTTATATGTCAACAGGTTGGTTTACTTTCTTTTCATAGTATCTCATGATAATACATGTCTGTGTAACTTGGAGTCTGTTAAAATTTTCCAGAGCTAGTCTGAACATGTTCAGAATTGTTTATGTTTACATACAGAACTCCTTGATGGTGCGGAGTGTTAGGACAAATAAAAATAGTCTACAGGTTTGATATATAGATTAGCATTGTCACTAATCCCACATTAATTGAGACTAATCAGGCCGAAGTAAAATATCCAGAATATAGAAATGTTGATGTTAATTTTAAACACATAATAATTTGTCATATAATTAAATGATTTCCAACAGGAGGCATTGAAACACTTTATTTGTACAATTAATGAAACCTTTATATTTTTAATATTAATCATATGTGGGTGACTGTTCAAGCAGTCTCAGCATACATGGAAACAGTTCATTTCCTTGAGATCTTGAGGACAATGTTTGGCCTGCCTTTATTGGCAATGTGTTGAAGGAATAATTATTTTCTACAGACCGTACAGAATCTCCAACTAATAGACCCTATTCAAGTGATCACAGCTTTCAAATTAGTGAAACTAGAATTTATTATTAGAGTGTGTATTGCATCTCCAAAATGATTTGCTTCTGGAGCATTAGAGTTCAGGTTATGTCAAGACAATCCAAATAACAGTTAACTTCTGAACTTGTAAAGAAAAGAGTTTGAAGATGTGGGTACCTGCAAAAACAATGATGTTTCCATCCAGCTAGCTTGAGCTCCACCCACATTTCCCAATGCTGATTCCCTCCTCCCAAGCAGTCTCTTCTCCAGCATATTTTGGGTTTCCTATTTAGAATTCTGTCAAAAGAATCTTACTTTTTTTTAACCACTTCATCAGTTGCACAGTCTCTTGTCCTCCCAGGGACTGTGATGGCCAAAGTG
This sequence comes from Hystrix cristata, assembly GCA_004026905.1. Taxonomy (NCBI): domain Eukaryota; kingdom Metazoa; phylum Chordata; class Mammalia; order Rodentia; family Hystricidae; genus Hystrix; species Hystrix cristata. The sequence continues at coordinate 175,978 of PVJO010000763.1, read as the reverse complement.
CCTCCATTTTACCTTAGCTTCTCCATGTGAAATGGCCTCCATGGGAACCTGGCATCTGTTTTACCCTAGCTCTTCCTTGTTAGGTGGCCCCCATGGGAACCTGACCTTTTGCTGAAGTCTTAGCTCTCTGCAAGCCCCACATGGAGCCACCTTATATGGGGCAGATCAGCCTGCACCTAGTGTTGTTGATAGTAAATTGCTTTTCTTGAAAAATGTATTAACCAACAGTTCTATAACAATCCTGTGATGCTGATGTAATTGCCCTCTGCCTATAAAAACCCCGTTCTGCGTCACATCAGTGGCCGAGAGTTCTTTGGTGCATGAGCCCACTCTTGACTGCCAGCTAATGAAGGACTCAAACTGGCACACATTCTGTGGCAACTCTCCTTCTTGCTCCCAGATGAAGTGACCTAAGAGTGGCCAGTGGGGTGAACTCAGGGTTCCCAGTTCAGGACCACCGTGCCTACCTTCTCCAAATCACTCTGGATATTTTCTCCCCACCTCCCAATACAATTCTGATCCTGACATTTTTTTATGAAGAAATCTTTAATGGTCCTCACCACCTAAAGTTGAAACATTAAATTCCTCAACAGTAAGTAAACGCAGGCTGGGAAACACAGTTACACAGCTGTATCAGGAAATAAAAAAAAAAAATATTGCACTTGTTCCTGCTACTCTTTTTTCTCTGTTAGTATTTTCATCTGTTGAAATAGAAAATTTACATTACCCACATCCTAAAATAATTAGGATCATTAATTAAAAACACAGAAGTGTAAGTGCTCTGAAAAGTAAAACCGTGAATGCATGCAGGCTATCATTGTAATTATTTCTATACAAGATTCTGGCATCTTTGCTCAGGGAAGTTCTGGTAGTTCGAGGTTTTCCGGGCTATCGAATACAACATGGGATGACAGGCTTCCTTCGCAGGCCCTTAATTTTTGTTCTGCCACTGAGGTAAAGAAGCCGAAGTCAGATACACTTAGCCCCTTGCTGTGAAAACCATTATTATTCTTTTGTATAATTATTGTGCTTACGGGTTTGTAATTCTTCCTTTGCATTTGGCGCTCTGTGTCTAATTTTTGTATAAATCAATTCAACTTAATCTCACCATCAGCCTCCTGAAACAACAGTTTCAAAACACCAGGCTTCAAATCTCTTTCCCTTCTGCCCTTCTCTAACTCCTCACTTGGTATTTCCAACATTCGTATGGTCTCTTTGGAGATCACCACATAAAAGAAAGAATGCAGAGGGCCATAAGGAAATGTTTCAAGATGCTTGTAAACCTAATTTTCTGGGTCCTTACTAAGAGTCACATTTATAAAATGTGCACTAAACAAAAGCTCAGTTACCTATTATAGTGCATTAAACTTAATTCTCTGTGGACTTTTCTGTTAGACTGAACTTCAATTTGATTAGGTGTAGGAGATCCGGAGACATTAAAGCTATTGAAAGTGGATGGACACACACACAGAATCTGTGTGAGATCCATGCAGAGGGAATTCTGACATAGATTTCTCAAGGTTTGAACTTGGCAGTTTTCTCCTCTTGCACATCTGTGGATTCTTTTGTGTCAGATGATTTCCTTGTGTCTTATTTTTCTCTATCCCAGAAAAAAAAAAAAAGTGAAGAAAGGAGAAAGAAGGGAAGAAAGCAGACAAAACAAGACAAGAAATGAAGAAAGAAAATGGCCAATGAGTAAATGCTAAAAAACAAAACTCAAAAGAATGAGCTGAGAGTGATTATGAGAAATGTCTCTTTGAAGGGCCAATTGGAAAGGAACCCACCCATCACAGCCCCTAAAAGGGTGGCTCAAGTAATCATTTCCTGAATTCACTGCAACTCTGAATTTCAGTTCTACTGGTGAAAAAGAGATTCGTTCCTCACAGCTGACAAATAATAGTAAAATCATGAAATATTATTAACACATACACTTGTGAATCAGCATAAGCCATGCCTGCTCTTGCATTGCAGCTCAGAGTGGCTCCTCCAAGTTTAAAATTTATTGAAAGGCAAACACTTAACCTTCGCTCCCTTCCATCCCCCATGTACAGTTGTTTGGTAATTAGGCCAGAAGCGTCAGTACAATGTACGTCTAGCCTCTCTAATGTGCACTTTCTGTGGTTGCTGTTGGCACTTTACATCACATTACAAAATAATGACAGTGTATGGGTTGTATTAAGAGCCTTGACAGAGGACGAAAAGTATAATTTTCAAAGAAAAAAAAAAGAGGGCTTTCTTTCCTTCTTGAGAAAAGCCTTAGTAGGGGCATTTAGAAAATATGTATTTATGTGTTTCATCTTTGCATTTGGATGATACATTAAAAGAGATGCAATGTTAAATAACTATTAAGATAAAGCATATTTCTTCTTGAAAAAAATTATTGAAAGTTTTTCTCATTTATTACTTACCTGAATGACACCATGAACAAAGAAACTGAAATCAATGAACAAAGCAAGAAAGGAAAGAGTAAAGAGAAAGCCGACTGAGTTGTATTATAAAATATAATCTGCATCACAACAGAAGAACATTAATTTAGAAGAAAATTAGCAAGGATCTGTTAACAGAATAATGAACAGTTTCAAAGGTTTACCATATCAAAAAGCTCTAATTGTGTTCATTAATTCCCAGCCCAACATTATTGTGGGAAATCTAAATGTGAACAAAGCAATAATCTACCTCATATTCTCAGAAACATGCACAAATGCTTGCTATCCATTACCTTCACTTCAGAGTGTCCCATCTTAATTACGCTGACAGAATAATGAATACAATGACCTCTGAAGATGAAAAAATGTATTAATTTGAAATAGGATTTTCAGGGCTGTGTGAGGCAAGGCTAAGAAGAGTACACATGATTCTTACAGGTCAAGAGAGTTACAGAAGAAAAACAAGGTAATGTAATTGAAGAATGTATGCCATGTAATATACAAGAGGTGATCAAAATATACAGTGAATATTTAAAAACTTTTAAATGTATAATAAAGGACATTACCATTAACTCTTCGAAATATACTCCCCCTCACTTCGAACATCCTGATCCCTTCATTCTTGCCACTTTCTAAAGCAGTTCTGGAAGTCCTCCTTTGTGTATTTAGGAGATATTATCAAAAATACAACGAATACTTCTGCCAAGTGCTATCCAAGGGAAAGGCAACCTCATACAGACAGTACGACGTATCCTCAGCCACGGTGTGCACCTACCTGATCTGGCAACTTCTGGCTCTTCCCTTTTGTCAAAATGACCAGGTAAATTCACATTTTGAATTGAAACAGGACATCAAGATACCCAGAAGAACACAACTAAAGACACAATAAAGGACTTCCAGAGCTGGTTCAGAAGGTAGCAGGAATGGTGGGTTGTGCTAGAAGGGAGGGAGGATTTTGATGTTGCCTAATGGCAATGTGTCATTCACTGTAACAATTTTTTTTAAAAAAAAGTGAACTTTCCCTGTAATTTTCGATCATACCTCATAGACGTAAACTTGTATGTGATACCAGACATATGAACAAAGTCAGAGAAGAACTAGATTTATACAACTTTGTGGGAAAACAAAATCTGTCAAATTGGCAATTTGGAAACAAGTAGACAAAGCGCCCTGATGAGTGACTGGTGTTTTCCGTCCTCAAACTGGTTGTTTAGGCTATATTAGCCTCAAAATTGATGTCTGTGTTCTAGGGGAAATAAGTTTCTCTGTTGCAATTTTTCATTTTTAATAATATTAGTTCAAATTTCTCCAGTGCCTTTTATTCCATTAGCTCAAAGCACTTTTCAAACCACTAATGAATTACACTTCCTGACATTCCAGCAAGGCAGAAAGCATCCCATCCATTTTCATAGTAAAATGCTTCACTTCTAGCAGCACAAGCCATTAGAGAGTAGCCACAATTTCTAAAAAAAAAAAAAAAAGTATATTTTATCATTTGTTCTCTTTCCATTTTATCTCCATCTTCATAGGTAAATCCGAGGCGTTAAGAGGTTTAATGTAATCATGAAAAAGGGAGCTCTTAGGCCCTCGGCCCCCACTAATTTTGTCTGTCCTACATTTGAAATAATCTGCAGGAAATGGATCCACCCAGAATTTCTCACATTCTCAGCGGGACGACGAGGAACACAAGGGAGACACCGCCAAACCTAGTCTCTCCTCTCTAGGCGTCTCCATTATCTTTTCAGAATCCATGAGGCTGAAACACAAAGCTTGAAAAGAACAAGTTCGATGACAAAAGCTATTTCCCCAAACTGAGCGAATCAGTGACAACATCGTCCATTATACCATGAGAGAGAAAGCAATTGCCAAAGAGAACAACGTTAGTTTCAGGTCTATTTAAATTCCAAGTCCCTGCTTTATAGAAATGTATCCTGAGTGAGTCCTTTTGGGTCTATAAACAAATGAGATGAGAGGAGGTAACGGAGTCCATTTGTTTCCAGTTAGAACAATCGAATATGGTAAAAACTTCTGTAGTTATCATTTCTGGAATTTTTGTTTTGAAAATGTCACCAAGGGCACAGGGAGACCTTCGTGTATTCAATATCTGCCGCACTGAACACAGAAGATACACAAAATAATCACTTACCACCAAGGAGTACTGCATTTAGGACCTTAAAAGCACGTTACCATCCCTAGAAAATTGGACACAAGCTTTGAAAAGCACATTCTCTCTCTCTCTTTTTTTTTTTTTTTCCTTTTGGCCAAAAAGAACAGGAATGGCCATATATCGGCAGTGACCAATCAGGGTTTCAGCAGTTTAAAAGCAGCAGAGTCCCCTGGGCAAGAGTGGGGGGAGGAGAACTTGATCTGAAGCTCGGAGGTCACAGCAGCTCTGCATGGTGTGAAGTGGAAGACAGGAGGTGAGCAGGAGGGCTCGGAAGGAAAATGGAATAATTCAGTAGTCCTCTGAGACAGAACTTGGCGCAGTATTGAAATATAAAACAACAAATTATCAGCTACAATCATAGTCTGATGGCAGTTTAAACATCCCGAAGTCAATGCATCCCTTATAAAAGGCAGACACCACATAGAAACAGCATGGAGGAGACCCCATTCCTGTTCGGAGTCCCCAGAGATGCAGAAGCGCTGGCTGGGAGCCGGCAGACCCTGCTGTAGAGAGAGTCTGGGAAACAGGTTTCCTGCTTAAGCCCGCAATTCCTGTCCACCAACACCAGATGGCCTTCCGCAGCCAAGTGTTCACTTTGTTTTATCCCCCATATAAAGAAAAAGTGACAAATACTTAACTTGTTGCAAAACATACTACATATAGGTGTACTGTAAGCATTTTAGATGAACATATCAATCCAATTCAAAGCTATAGAAATGTAGAAACTACCTAAGCTTTTTAAGAGCACAGCATATGAGTCTATAGATGTAATTCTATTACCTTGTGGACTTTCATTATAATTTCCTTGGGAAATAGAAAAATGGATATTGCTGCTTTTACTTGGCTAATGGATATCAATGAGATAGATAAAAATTAAGTTCATGGCTTTAAAAAGTCGGCAAAAAGGAAAAATAGAATTTGAGGGAATAAGCATCACTTGGATTTTGGAGACCTAAGTAAAAACCGGATGAAATGTAAAATAAGAATGTTACTTATATATCATTTTGTGTATTTCCTGTGAAATTACCTTTCAAAAAAGAATCATAGCCCCAGTGAGCTATGTTAAGATTTGAGAATAAAACATACCTTAAACTTTTTAGTCATAGTCTCATACCCTGCCTTTGTTTTTGCTCTTTAAATGTCACTAACCTCAGAATGTGCATGCTTAGGATACTCATTCAAGAGCTGGTAAGCATAAATAACATATATTTCTCTAGCAGTGTGTCTCAAAATCAACATGAATAATCAATGAACATTAAGACTGAAGGACTAGATGAATTTCCCCTTGAAAAGCTCCTATTTATTCTACCAAAGAAGTAAAATCCGTCCTCAGCTCATCTGACACATGCTCCTTGTTAAAAGGGGATGTATTCAACTTTCCCAGTACATTCTTCGAGGTGGTAGCAGTAGTTAAAATGATGTCCCTAATGGCATTCTGTCACTGATGATAGTTATTCCTTTTAGTCTGGGTGATGTGTGTCACTTTAAAAATAGATGAACTGCCCAAAAGAAGAGAAAACCTAGAATGTGGTGGCATTAATTGGGGGCTCAAAGTGTCAATTTTGGGTCTTCAACCAAAGTTGACTCTGAGCTTGCAAAAGTCTTCACATTCTGAGTGCATGTGTTTCCCGAGGTGCCCAAAATGCCCTTTTTACCTCCTCATTTGACTGCTTTGGGAGGTCAGGGGCCATCGCTTCTCTGAATCTGTATCTCCCACAAGCTAGCACATTGTTTCGGTCCAATTTGCGTTCAGGAAACAGAGGTGAATCAACCAATTTGGACTTGTTGGCTTTTTACATTCAGGCCCAAAACACCTTTTCTGTGGCATGTTTGATACGGCTGCGCTAAGATTTCGCCATTAACAGAGGCAGGCGCCGTTCTGCCTGTCAAGGCCTCGGGTTCGGGCCTGCGGTCAGAGAGAACAATGAGGGACATCGGCTTCGCGTGTGCCGCAGAGCAAGCCAGGTGCGTCAGGACCTGTCGGTGATCTACGCCTTACAACTGCTCACATTTATGGTGCTGCAAAAACAATATATATTCAGCAGCAATCCTACTTCGGATTGTGAATTTGATCTTCCCTGGGCTGGCTACGTACAATAGTGCGAGTGCGGCGCAGTTCCCGGTCGGCCACACTATCACCAGGGGAAACGACCAGCAATGTGCGGCCTGCTCCGCTGCCAAGCGGCGGTGTTCAGCATGTGCACACTGCAGGTCGACACGGCCTCGTCGGGACATCGTCACACAGCAGGTGCGGGCGCATCCGCATGTACGGACACCTTTACAGACGCCCATCTTTAAGCTCGGCGAATTACACATGTTTTACCCACTCGGAAAGTATTCCGTCTTTCTGAGGATAAACCGCTCGCCTTGGCAGTGGTGAAGCCCCTTGAGTTTCTGCGCGCTCCTCGGCACAGGAGGTGAGAAAGCGGAAGCAGGAAAAAGAGAAGGGACCACTAGGGTCGAATTAGCTGCTCCTTTACTTTCTTTTTTCTCTACCGACAAAAATAATGCCTTAAAGGAGGCAAGGGGAAAGGCCTAAGAACTATTATTTTTGCACATCACAAAGAAATGTTCTGACTTTGGTGGGAAGCAAGGTTTTAAAGCATTCTGCTCAAGTTCCGCTAACGGAGTCTTTTGGCCTATAGCACAGAGGAAGAGGGCTGTGTCCACCTGTGTGTGTTCTCTAGGAATCATGAGAGCTAGATTTGAATCCTAGCTCTACCACCTACAAATTTCAAGATCCTGGACAACTCTCTTTTTCCTAGGCACTACTTTTGTCAAAGAAGGATAAAGTTTAGTTCGTCAACATAGAGATTCCTTAAGAAAAAAACAAAACTGAAACTAGACATTCCATTTGATCCAGCTATTCCCCTTGTAGGTATGTTTTCAAAAGTTAAAGATATCATATTACAGTGATACATGCATTCTCTCATTTATAGAGGCATAATTCATAATAGCTCAATCTTGGAAGCAGCCTATATGTCCATCAACAGATGAATGGATAAAGAAAAATTTGGTATTTATACACAATGAGTATTATTCTGCCATAAAGAAGGAAACATCACTCATTTGTAAGAAAAGGGATTCACCTTGAGACCATAATGTTAAGTGACACACAAGCTTAAATATTACATGATTTCTCTTACCTGAGAAACCTACATTATAAATAAAGAGCAAAATGAAAGACAGATAATAGATAGATCTTTCTTAAATGGAAAGCAGATGAAGGAAATAATTCAGATGTGCTATGTACATGTACCAACTCCACACAAGGAATGTAAACATTATGTACTGCAGACATGTACTAATAAAAAAATGATATGAGAAAGATTAAGTTTAGTAATACTATTATACTTGGGGTGATGGTGAGAATTTATCTGATGTGGTGATTACATGAGATTTTTACATACAGAGGATTTTGTGTCATGCACAGAAGATAGCATTAAGTAATTTTTTGTTTCTAAGCTGAGGTGAAGGAGGGCAGCTCCATCTATTCTTTGCTGCATTTTGGAGAGCATTAGTTTGTCAGGTCACAGTATCCAGTTTAAGAAGTTATTTCTTCGTTCTAGTTTGCAGCTCACAAAAATAGAATCACCTCACAGAGCATGGAAACCCGAACATTATCCAGTTTCTTGTTCGAGAGCAACTCTTTCCTTCTTTAAGAAGAGGCAGCTTTTATTTGCTCCCTAATTCTCAGTCACCTGGAGTTGTCCAGAGTCTCTTTGCCATCCAAAAACACAAAAATTTGACTTTCAGATTTTTTAAAGTGTAATAATCCTTTGAATAAAAATACGTGAGTGACTTGTTTCGATTCGGAGTGGAAATGAATGGCAGAGTGCTCGTACCTTCAGCTTTTCTGTTTAAGGTCAGGTTGTTTTCCAGTGGGGTTCTGACAAGTTCTCCCACCAGCAGTGCAGGCCTGGTCCTCTTTACCTTGGTTTGGGTCCACCAGGAAGGCATCGTTAGGGGTGTTAAATTTTGTTTATTGAGTAAGTGTACAGTGGTATATAATAGTTAAGTTTGCAGTTTCCTCATTACTAAAAGATTTCAGCTCCTTTTCAAATTTTCACTGGCCATTGAATTTCCTCTTTTCCAAAGTGCTTGTGCGAGTCTTTTGGCCATTGTTCTGTGAGATTGTAGGAATTGTGTTTTTATTTTTGATACAAGTGCTTTGGGGCCCTTATACATATGTGACAATACCTTTTCCTTCTCTATGGTTTGTCTTATTCTGTTCACAAAGTATTGTTTTTATGAATAGTTCTTACTCCTAATGTAGTCATTTTATTAATTTTGTCTATGGTTGCTGCTTTTTACCTCCTTTAAAAGAAAGTGCGCCCTGCCCTGATTTTATCAGTTCCAGTCTCGCTGGCCTCTGTTTTGGGAGAAGATTGCGTTTACCAGGCACTTGAAAGCTGCTGATTCAGCCTTGATTCAACAGTGCCGAACCGTACTTAGAACAATACTTTCCCATTAAATGGAGCCTGCCTCAGCCGCAGAAATAATATTTCATCTTTTTATTGGTATGATGGCATTGTAAAATGTCCTCATTGCTTGTAGACCTGTAGATTTGCTGATTTAAGGCACAACCCTTCATAGAAAATCATCAGTAAAAGACACGTTCTACTGATAGCTTTATTTTAGAGAAAACGCTACAGAAACGCTGGCTCTTCACTAGAGAAGGTATGAAAGACAGGAGAAATGGCATGATGATTAAAGTATCGTTAAGCATGGTTCCGTTTTATCTAGGAAGTGAGATTTTTCTCTATGCTAACAATGAAATTAAAAAAAATCATCTCCATCCTAGTTCTGAAGAGGTTAAAAGAAATGAAAAATAGGTAGCCAAATTTCTAGGACATGGTTAAAGTTTCATAATATCACTCAACTTCTTCCTGCCTGTCCTATATCAGCAAAGTAGGATATTCTGTATTCTATAGCGTTCAATTTTAACCAATATGGTTTACACTTTCCTCTTAAAAAGACATCCTCCATGTACTCACTGATGGGACTATTACATGCCCCCCTTAGACTTGCAACCATCTTGCGGTGTGATTAATGTTTACCCCTGGGCTCCAAATGCCCATTCCCATTGCCGAGGCTTAAAGGCACAAATCAGGAAAATACAGCCACAAATCATTCTCCCCAAATAAAAAGGTCAACTGGTATTAAATTAGTTAATTTACAGAACTCATTGAAATTAGCAGCATGTTCTTAAATTGCTTCTTGATTGAGGACATTTGCCTCATTAATTCTAAACAACTTGAAAAGACTATTAAAGTCTTACGGGAAAAAATGACCAAAGGACAAGGATGCACAGTGCACATTACTGGGGTGAATGTAAATCCCAGAATATATAAACTCGGAGCTAGAAATCATGATGAGCGAGCTTAACTTCTACATTCTCCCATGGAAGTCCTTGTCACTCATTTATATATATTCTTATTACAGTTTGTATCTCAGTAAAAAATAAGGGGAATTGCCCTGTAAACCGTCAAGTTTCTTTGGAAACTAAAAAATATAATGTCTCATATACACACCTATGTAGCCATTTATTTGTATATCGGTTTTTTTAGGGAGAATAAACTTCCTGAAACATGAACTCCCTCATTTAATTCTCCACTCTAGTGGTTCCTCTTGGCCTTTGGGTTTCTGGCTTCTCACTCGCCTGCCCCCTGAGTCTCCACCCACCTTCCCCATTCTGTCCCCTGAGTTTGCCAAGTTCCAGTTCCCCTTTAGCGTTTTCACAGGCTTTTTCTCTGCTTCCTCAGCTTAGGCTACTTTCTACTCATCTTTTAGAATTCAGGTGCCTCTTCTTTGTGGAAGCCTTTTCTAGACTCAGCAAGTCTGTTTTAAGCATGATAACTATCACACTAATGTGATTGTTTTTTCTGTGTCACCTACTATAAGTTTGTGACAGACAGAAACTGCATCTTCTGTGCCATTTTATGTCTAGCATGGGCCTTGTTGTGTACCTAATAAATCTCTTTTACAAAAAAAAAAAAATGGGCGAGTAGATTAGCTGAACATTTATTCAGTTCTATTCCTGTCAAATGTGTGTCCTTGTGGAGGAGCCATTGATGTCTCTGTCCCTGTCCTCAGTGAACATTTCGTATTTTATTGGAAGAGAGTCAAGCACACCAAGTAACCAAAGTGTGAGTCACTAACTGATTTAAATGAGATTTGCAAGGAGGGATCAACTCTTCTTATTTGGAGACATCCAGGATCCTTGTGATGTGCGGGAACATCAACAATTGCCGTGTAGGATTTGCATAAGAAAAGGAGGCAATAAGGAAGAGCGTTGAGCCAAGATCCAATGCAACAACAGTGTTTGTACATTCATTCACTCATTTCTTAACCAGTCTTAAAATACATATTGACTATTTCCCACTGTGGGCCAAGCATTGTGCTAGGCACTTAAATGGTCAGTAAGTAGTAAGTTAAACCAAATCATTCCTTGCCCCATAATACATTTTTAAAGAGGAAAAGAAAGCTTTAAATAGCTAATTATATAATTATTATCTACTTATCATTGTAAAGGTAGTATATTAATTATAGGTTAAAAAATGCTATATCAGGAAAATGGGAGTAAATGGAGTGGGAATTTTTTCAATGAGTGAAATTTGCGCATATTCTATGCCTGATATCTGGAATCTAGAATATAAGGTTAAGATATAGATTTTCCTTTTTTATTTTTTTCTTTTTTTTTTTTTTTTTGCGGTGCTGGGAATCGAACTCAGGGCCTTGTGATTGCTAGGCAAGCACTCTAACCACTGAGCTAAATCCCCAACCCAAGATATAGATTTTTAAAAAAAGAACATAACCTGTAAGAAAATGTCCCCTAACAGGCAGGAAAGGGACGGTCTCTGGAGAAGGCGAAAGACCTTGTATAATAAACCAGAGAAGCAAGAGAAGACATGCAGGGCTTGATGGTTTGGCAGTAGTAAGTTGAGGTTGCGCCTGTGGTTTTATATCTCTGTGAAACTGGAAGCCAGATGATTTCCCCCAGTAAAAAGGAAAGTTCGAGAAAGGGAATGCTGTCAGAGGTTGAAGAGCAAGAAAATGGGCATTTGTAGAAAGAAAAATGCAGTTCAGTTTGACTTAGGGATTGAGTCACGAGAAATTAGGTTGGGAGAAGCAACTAGGGCCAAAATGTGGGCAGCACTGGTTATGAAGTTCAGCATGCTCACCCCTTAGCTTCTGGCTGCCTTCTGGGAGAGGTAGGAAAAAGGGGCATGTAGCCAAAAGCTACTTTGATAAAATCTTAGTAGAAGAGACTCGTTTTTTTTTAAATACCTTTACTCTTTTTGGTTGTGCTAGGGGAGAGGAGAGTTCTTTTATAATTTGTAGTGCATTTGGACTGATAAGAGAATAAATTCTTGGAAGAAAGGAAATCACGAAATACCTACTTCTTGTAGAGGACGTGGACCACCTGACAACTGCTGCTTTTTCAAGGGATTTGGCCCTTATCAGTGGCTCCTCACTGCCGCTCAGGTGGCCCCTGATAACAGCTATCTGGGGCAGAGCTTAAAGACCATGTTATTCATCTGTCTGCTCTCGCAGTTCACAGGAGCACAGCTGGGAGGGGAAACTCACTGCCACGTGAGGCGCAAGGAAAGGGCTCCGGTTCAGCTGCTGTCTGACCGCCAAAAGGTCACTTAGGGATTTAGCTCAGGGGCAGAGAGAGCACTTGCCTAGCAAGCTCAAGGACCTGGATTCGATTCCCAGCACCCCCCTCCCCACCAAAATCACGTAAATCCTGTCCTCTTCTATTGGTGCAGAGCAGTTTTCTGACTTGACTAGTGTGAGATTTTTAAATGTAAGCATTACTGGATCACTACTCCCAGCACTAGCATAACTTGTAACTTCTAATCAGTTATGTTGTAACCATTATTTTCCATACTATATAGGTTAAGGAATTCTAGTTGGCTATCTCAGGCAAACTCTCCATCCTTCTAATCATTTTAGTCTTTTTCTTTTGATCTTATCAAGATATTATACATACTTCAAAATGTAATCACGTACAGCGTTCAACACTGGAAGGGCAAACATGATTTGGGAGAAGGGTAGGATTATATTTTACGTTTTCATACTAATTCGTCACTAATGTCCAGGATTGCAATCACCAAGCTGTAGGCAGCTAGTGTCTTCAAGAGCCAATCTGTAATGCCCCCCAGGTATCTTTTTGTAGCTTATTCACTCTTGTTCTTTCACACTTTTCCCCCCTCTTGGAGTATTCCTTTAGGGAACATGCCTTCTCTGAAGACAAAAGTAAGAACTGCTCCATGTTAACCGGGCATAGGGAAATTATCTCCATGTTTCTGGTCCTGAAATGCAGTGAAATTAAGGAAAAACACAGGTGCGATGCCAATGAGCATCTTGCTTTCCTCCTGAGCTTTCCCAGAAATGTTTGTCTCCTTACTTGTAAAAATATGTGCAAGATCATCACGGATCCTTAAGACTACATATAGGGAACCACATTCCATCCACCAGAATAGTAAACCATATTCTAGGAAAAGTCTGAATAACAGGTACCCCACAATCCCCTTTCTGCTTGCCTGCCCCGCCAAGTGCTGCTTATGATTGTGTAGCTTTGAACTTTGCATTTTCTATCATACCTAGATTTTTTTTTTGTCAGACTACATAGTTCCAACCCTAGAATAGTCTTACTATAAAATTGCATGTGCTGAGGTTGAGTTATTAATTGAGCCCCAAATTTCAATTTCAGACAGGCTGAGGCTGGCTTCCTTTCCTACCTATGCTCTCATCATCCAAAAGGCCTTTGCAACCCCTGTAACCTTTGGCTACCTCATTACCCTCTTTTGCATAAATATGAGCATGATATAAATAAGTCTGAGGGGAAAATGGAGCAAAGCAATGCATGAGGCAGCATGAAGGGGCTTCTCTGCTTTGCCACCCCCAACTTGGTGACAAACTGGGCCGCATAACGTGAGTGCCAAGATAATTAGTGAGAATGCTCTTTATGGCTGCATAATTTCCAGCACATCTTACAAAATATCTCCACCTGACACAGTGTGCCAAGGTTACTTTTTTTAATGAGCTGGTATGTGTGAAATATTAATCTTGACACATAAAAATGAAACCGCTACTAGCAGGGAAGCCCAGTGTGCATTTTCAAATCTTATTTTTATTATTTTTAACTTTTAGTTCTTATGTGCATATTCTGCAGTCTGAAGACATAAAGGATACTAGTAGACTCAAGAAATACAAACTCAAAATATTCAGTCCAATTGATTGAGTTACATTTCATGGTTTCATCACAGCCGGATTTTATGGATTCACTGACCAAGAATCTAAAAATGCCATTCTTTGAGAGAAAAACATCCTTGTGCAGCTCCTACTACCTGTACTTATCTTTTTGCGTATGTGTGTGTGTTTATGTGTCTGTGTGTATATATATATACACAAATATATATATTTTTAAAAGAGAGATTTAAATCTTATCTGCAGCCAATTCCTGCTTTATTGTGTGACTCAAGCATGATACTCAACTAAAGTGATAATTGTCAGAGACAGGTGAAAGGGAATACAGAAAAACAGACTGGAAGTACTCTTTGGAACTGACTGGTCCAATCCTACATTATAGGGCTGTGTCACTATGAAATGCTCCTGGCTGTGAAAGGATGTACGCCTAAGAGTACAATGCATACACATGTGTTGCCTCCTTTAAGTGGGCATGTGATCGACTCTCCTGGACTGATCAGTACCAGAATGCCAAGGCGGCCCTCTTCCTGTTCTGGCTGCTCCTGCTCATGCTGTGATACATTTATTGTGATGAGGTAGCCAAGCTCCTTCCTGAGGGAAGCCAAGGCAGGACATAATGATGGGAGGAAAGATGGTCTGTCTTTTTACCTTGATAAAGCTCCCCACTCATCTCCGCACCTTGATTTACGTTCCACTAAGCGGAATCCAGGCATGAGCATGTTCCTAGGACGGTCCCTAGTTTGGGAGAGGGATCGCCCTGACCGACTTGACCAAGCCTTTGTTCATCCTCAGAGACTGGAAACAGCCAACCTCCATGGAGATGGGTGATCTCTTTCCACCTCAAAATTGGGAAACTTTTGTTAAAAAATAAGTGCAGGTGGCTCTTGGGCAAGCAGTTAACTGTGTCTGCCTCACATATCGGTGGGCATTGTGCTTCTTCTTCTTTGGCTAATAAAGGGGTTCATTTTCTACTGACTGCTGGCTCACCCCATCACCCTCGGCCACACCGCCAGCTCTCAGGAGGTATTGCTTGGGGCTATGACCTCAGGGCCCTCGTTTCTGGATTCGTGCACTTTGGGCTTGGGGGGCTTGGAGTGCAGCATCCATCATCTTCCCACTGGGTGCAGGATACTCTCCAAAACACGCCACAGGACATCCAGTAAATCATATTTAAAGTCCACATAAACTCTATCACATGGAGTATTTATAAGCATTATTTCACTTTCATAAACAAAAGGAACTATAATTTTGGAAAGAACTTGGAGGAAGAAAATGGCTCCGTTGATTTATGAACTTTGCTTCAGAGAAAACACTTAACGAGCGATCTGGCCCCAACCCAAAGCTCCTTTCTCTGCTGACACAGAGGTCCATCTGCCTGTGACTCTCGGCTGCCATGGTTCTGGCTGCCCACAGCGTCTGCCACTCCTAGCCACTGTGCCTGGCTCCATACCTGTGTGATCCTGCGAAACCCTTTCAATTGTCTTCCAGGCGGGTACCAGAAGCTTTCTGTTCAGCCGAAAACAACAAGGAGGAGGAAGAGCTCAACTGATGTGAGCAAGCCTGGACTGGATGTCAGCAAGGGAATTAAAGTCCAAGCCTGAGTCACTCCAAATTCCATACTCTTTCCAAAGTACTGCCTCTCAGTCAGCTTTTGCCCCAAGTGAGGGGCAATTGTAACAGACCAAAAATGAGAGTCGAAATGCTGCTTTCTCACTCATAGCATTAATGTAAATTCTCAAAAAGCAACTGATCCAATCTGCCCCTCATCTTGAGTTTGGAAGATGAGACAAAAGGTAATTTGGGAATTCATAGCAAATAGACTGGTCTTATAACTTATTCTCCTAATGAGAATATTTTTGAAAATGGAAGCAAACCCTATGTTAAAAATATGTCAGAAAACCAGTGTCAACAGAGCTCGGTCTAGGAAAATTAGTGTATATGTGTGCCCGCACTGTAAATCACAGAACAGAAGCTCACAGAAAATGACCTGGGGGACCAAAATCAAGCAATACAGAATTAAGCTTCTGGTGTAGTCGTTTGCTTTCTATGCTTCAATTCTAAGAAACTATTTCCACTTCCGCTCCATGTGCAATGTGCACCTGAATTGTGTTTTAAAGTATAACTC
The DNA here is from genome assembly GCA_004026905.1 of Hystrix cristata. Lineage (NCBI taxonomy): Eukaryota > Metazoa > Chordata > Mammalia > Rodentia > Hystricidae > Hystrix > Hystrix cristata. The sequence continues at coordinate 160,041 of PVJO010000763.1, read as the reverse complement.
CCCTTACACGATTTAAGTCAGCGATGTTTAGATTTCTTTGTTCCAGAAAATCTTATTTATCCATCTTTCTCCTCTCCCCAGCCTCCTTCTCCAGGCCAAGTTTCTAGGTGTGGGAGATTTCAGGAGAGCCATATGGCGAAAAGAGCATTATCCACTAAAACTGTGGGGAGCAGTGCATCGTGGATCTGAGAGAGATTTTAAGAGTTGTGTTTGCGCTGGTTTTCCTCCAGCGCCCTCTAGGGAAAATTCTCTGGGAAGAAAATTGACACTTGAGCCTGACAGGATAGTGGGACGATCTTTGTGCAACTTTGCAAACTGTGCTAAACTATTTTGGGGCTTTAAGGGTATCCAGCTGAGGGGGAAAGAGCCAGGAACCCCTGTCAGTAGTAGCAGGTGTGATTCTGTGATGGCAGATAAAACTTTTTCCCTCCCATTTATAACTAATTATAGGAGTGAAATCAAAGTTGTCAGCCATCTGGTTCCCGGAAAGGCGGGGAGGGATGGAAGGCAATGATGTCCCGCTTGCTCTGACTTCCTGGAAAGGCTGGAGGAAACCAGAGGTTGCAGTGCACTGAAAGGCAACCCTGATTTAGACTATCTGCACGGAAATCACCTGTGGAGGGGAGGCCCAGGCGCAAAGGCACGACTCACGCTTCCGGCCATTTTCGCCCTTGCAAGCACAGGTGCATCTTGTATTCACACCAGCCTGACCGCAGAGAGGGGTGTGCTGATTGGGTGGGTCTGAGGCTGAGCCCTTCGTCAGGGTGGAAACACCGATTGAGGGCTGTGACCAAGCCTGCCTGACGTTCTGTATGCCGCTTCCCTGCTACTCGGCTCTTGACTGACGAGCAGAGGCGGCTGGAGGGAGCAGGAGGTGTAAGGGAGCATTTCAGGCGCTCCAAATTGGGGATAATTCAGCATATTAGCCTAATGAAGTCAAAAAGTTAATTCGTAGCTGCCAGCTGTTGAATGAAGAGTTACGAAGCTCCACAGCCCTACGCAACCCAGTAGGGGGGAATGTGGAGGCACGGAGAGCACGCAGGGGACTTTGAATAAACACAATCAGCACTGTCAGCTGAGGAAAGCTTGGCAGTAGCCAGGTGGCCTCGTGGAAGAAGAGATAATAGAATAATGACAGTAGGTGGCTGGACCTCCAGGAGAGAGGAAGGAAGATTTCTTCGCCCTGGCGCTGGATCGAATCCCGGCTCACGGCACACAGTAGTCACTTGGTACCAAGCTTGGAGGCCCCTGTTAGTACATGGACAACACAGTGTCCATTCTTCCTTTCTAGCCCCCTTCGGCAATTCATAGTCAGCTCCCTCATCCTCCTTTTTCTTCCCAAGCCACCAACCAGCCGCTACATTATTGTTTCAGCCAGCTTGTCTCCTGCACTGACTCAAGAAGGGTGAATCTGAAGACGAAAGCAAACTTCCAGTTGTCAGGTGTAAAGGAAATGTGGCTTCTTTCTTAGCGGACGCAGTATTAGGCCCGGGGACTGCGCTCTCTGCATTATCATCCTAACTGTCCAGATGTGAATCTTCCTGGACATCGTCCGGAATGCAACCTTCAAGTGATTCTGCTCCTGAGTTTTGACTCTAGAGCAAATGCGAATAGGCAGAGATGGTAATAAGTGCACTATGTTTCAAAAAATGTATAGGAGGAAAAAAAAAAGCTTTATTTTAGGTCCATACACAGAATGAGTCACAACCTCCCTGTTATGGTTTAGATTAAGAATGTTCCCAAAGGCCTCAGGTAACCATGGGTGAGGCTCTTGAAAGGCGATTATATCATGGGGTGCTGTCCTCATCCGCCCGTCAGCTCAGAGCAGTATGCGCTGCTGGGAGGTGGGGCCTGGTGGGAAGAGGCGGGTTACGTGGGTGGGGCTGTACCGGAAGGGCGTATCTGCCTTCCAGACGCCTCCTTTCTCTGCTTCCGGGCCACATCATCCCCCTCGGCCATGCTGTTTCTGCTCTAGAGTCTGCCTAAGACAGGTTGTAACCATGAGGCAAAATAAACCCGTCCTCCTTTAAGCTGTGGGTGTCAGGCATTGTGTCTCAATGAAGAGAAAGGGACAAAGACACACTATGTAGCATTTAGTAAATATGAGGAACGCAGCCCCAACCCTTCTCCGTGGGTCTCTGTGTGTTCTTCTCCAGCATACTGCCGTCCCTTCCTGGAGACCATTCCAAGCGCCTGGAGTAAAAATAGATCTGAATACATATCTGCGGAATGAAATTCAAACCTCTCTTTAGATGGAAGCCATCACAATCAACCCCATTCTTCTTGTTCTTTTTACTGTTGTCAGATACAGAAAGCTTTTTGCAACACAGGTTTGAACACTAACTCATTCACCAAAGGCTTTTATAATTGCCTTATATCCCCCTCTGCCCTGCACAGTACTCCGTAAAAGCATCGTAACTGACCGAAATACATATACAACTGGCCGGCTGCTTGGGCTGAGTTTGGGCCTCAGAAAAGAAAAAGTCCTCTGTAAGATCAGAGACTGGTCAAATGCAAAAAGATTTTCCTCTTGCTTGTTGGAAAGTTATGCAGGGTTGTGGTTATAAAATGGAGTCTTAATATCCAGCTGGCGATTACGTCTGTAATACCCAGTCTGCGGCATGATTTAGGGACTGGGAAATGCTCTGCTGTTGCTGCGGTTGAGGCTTTTCCCTGGCACCAGAGGCTCCACCCGCTGCACCGTTTGTAGTGGCAACTACAAGTCTGGTAACTTGTAGGTCTTGCCAGGCCCTTGGCAAGGATCATCTTGTTAAGTCCTCCCCACAACTCTGCACTGTCGATCTTCTCGTGTAAGCGATGAGGCTAATCAACATTTTATAAATAAGGAACATGAGGCTCAGAAAGAGTGTTAGCCAGCTTTCTGCTATTATAACAAATATGAGACGGTAACTTATAAAGAGAGAGGTTTATTTTGATTGATCAGCCCTGTTGTCTTGGGCTTGTGTTGAGGCAATAAATCCTGATGGCAGTATGTGGTGAAGCAAAGACACTTCCTCAGGGTTGGGACCCAAAAGACAGATGCAGAGCAGGGGTGGCTTTCTTGCAATCCCCTTCAAGAGTCATGTTCGCAGTGGCTGTAGACCTCCCAGTAGGTCCCACATCCTCCTAGTAGTTCCACACCAGGAACTAAACTTTTCACACCTGAACCTTTTGGGGACACTTAAGAGTCCAACCATAGCAGAAAGATTAAGTAAACTGTCCAACTTTGCACAGCTTGTAAAGTGGTACATCTACCATTTGAGGTAGGACCATCTAGATTCTGAAGCCCATTATATCTGCGTTTTTCAAGCTGGAACACAGAACTCCTGTACACTAGTTCCAGTAAGTTCTTTAACAAAATTTGCTAATTTGAAGTTTAGCTATGGCACTAACCTACATAAAAAATACAAACAACTTTATCATCACTTTGACCCCTTATACCAAATATACCCCTTATACATTTGGTATAATAATTATGTAGCTTGAAAGTATTTGGCATGATAATTATGTAGCTTGAAAGTCTAAGTTTGTGTGTATGAGCATATTCCTTCCAAGTGAATCCCAAATAATGTCACAGAACACCTGACACATCAGTATCTTATTATGATTTAACTAGAGAAAAATATTAAGTAGAACCCTCCAATGGCCTGATACCCTGTACAGTAAAAGCTACACCAGACCTGCTGAGACCACAGGCGGATGGCCAGCCGATTGTAGGCACAGACACCCATCCCTGAGGTATTGGCACAGTGACACTAAGGTAAAAATATAACGGCAAATAATTCTATTGCCAATCCAGGCAAAAACTATTTCTAAATAGGCTTCGATAATGCAGCCATGCTAAGAATATCACTAGCTGTAATTGAATAAGACAACTTTGTAGTACGCAGCTTCATTAAAATTTGCCACTATGAATTTGTTGGTAGCAGTTTTGATTAAGTATGTCGTCTGATTTACTCGAACTTGTTGACATTGCTTTACAGGTATTAATACTAATTTCTAAAACACAATTGCAAATTAATATGTACTACTGAAGCAAAACTGTTAATAAAAATTGAACATAGACCCAAATTGAGGCTACATTAGGAATTTAGTTTCGTTTATATAGTACCATGATTCATATTAGTATGATTTGGGATTTTATTGATTTCTTTGTTTTTTTTTTTTTTTTTTTTTTGTGGTGCCGGGGATCGAACTCAGGCCCTTGTGCTTACAAGGCAAGCACTCTAATCACTGAGCTAAATCCCCAGCTCCGATTTCTTTGTGTTTTTATATTTAATTTATAAACTTGCTTTGGATTCACATGGCAGTTATAAGAAATATATTGAGTTATGTGTTAATAAATATTAAGTATATGGTTCATACCTAGATGTCCTGCTAAAGCCTCAACTGATTCTGGGTGGGGAGGTGATTGGATTATAAAGGTTTAACACCTGACTTGCTATTAGGAGGTGGAGCTGGTGGGAAGAGGTGGGTCATTGTGGGTGGAACCCAGAATGTTATATCTCCCTTCTCGGCCCCTCCCTCGATCCCTTTGCTTCCTCTTCCTGTCTTCCGAGACACGGGCAGCTACTTTTCTGCCATGCCACCCTGCCTTGGAGTCTCCAGACTGTGAACTGGAACCTCTACAGCCTGGGAGCCCAAGTAAACCTCCTCCTTTAATTTGTGGGTGTTGGGTATTGTGCCTCAGGAAAGAGGAAAGTGACAATGTTAATATTTTTACAAAATAACTGAAGTCAGTTGATTCAGAATAATTTTATTTTATATTTACTTTGTACATGAGTTGTCAAGTTTGAAGGAAATTTTACTTTGGCACAATGCCTCTTTTAGGGAAAAACAAATATTGGCATCCCAACCTGAAAATGAAGCAAGCTGGAGAAAGTTATGGTAAAATAAGTATTATATATCAGGTTAATACCTTGGTTAGAGAAACTACATTAATATTTATTTTTAAATAATTCCACTGATAAAAGCAACATATCGTAAACTCCTTTTTGCTGTTAAAAATATAGAAAAATAGATAGACCTGTGTATGGATCTAGATGCCCAAGGACACAAACAGGGATGACGAACGAAATGCTGGCAATGGTGTCTCAGAGGTAAGATGTGAATGAGCCGGGAGAGCAGGGCACGGCAGTGTGGCCGGGCAATTGGGCACCGCTGTTGTTTGTGAAGACTTGTTAGCCACAGGTGTGGAGTGACAGCTCCCGCGCCCGGCACCTGCTACCAATCTTCTGACACGCACTCAAGCCAAGCCCTGAACTGATAGCCCGAGATCACGTCGGGTTTAGGCGGGTGCCCGGGATCTCATGTCAGAAGTTATAAAAGACTGCAGACATTGACTTAGCCATCACTACCTTCTTATTCCTGCAGGGTCCATCCCACACGCAGGACGCCCCTTCTGTCTTCCTTCAGAGCCCCTTTTCTCCCTGAGCACTTCTTTTGTGCTTCTTTTTCTTCTTCTTTCAGCCCTAAAACAAATGTTAAACTTTCACATTCACCGATTGTTCTGACCAGTTCTGTGTATGGGACAGGAGGAGACCAGAAATCACTGCTGGTCACTGCAACACCGATATTTCTTCTTCTTCTTCTTTTTCTATGATACGTTCTGTTCATTTATTTGTCTTAATCATATATTTCACCCACTTTCATTGTGGAAAAAGTGAACTTAAAACACAAAAATAGAGCCTATGTCATGTTTATGAATTTAAGATATCTGCATATGAACAGTAGCTGGAAAAGAGCATTGAATATTGAAATCACTTTCCATTGGAAGGTTGAAAAAGGTTGTTTTTTTAAAATTTAGATTTCTATTTTTTCTTAGGCAGTTACAAATAAAAAGAGACTTATTTTAAGGGCTATCAGAGGAAGACAAAGAGCAACAAAGAGAGGGAAGGAAGAAAGAATAGTGTTAGAAATGATGTAATCCTTCCATTTCAGACCAGATTTCCCAACTCTGGTCTTTTCACAAATAACTAATATCCATTCAGTGAGGCTGTACTTGGTCCCTCTGCTGGCTCCCAGACACTGCGAACTTATTAAGAGACAAAAATATCTGCCTTCCTGGAGTTTACAGTGGAAAGGGGAGAGAGACAATAAATGATCAGGAAGTTTTATAGCCTGTTCGAGAATAGTAAGTACAAGTTGAGCATCCGTAACCCAAAAACACAAAATGGGAAATGCTTCAGAATCCAAACTTTTTGGGAAAAAGTTCAAAAATTTCCACAAGTAGAAAATTTCATGCCTGATCATATGTAACCAGTCACAGTCAAAATTCAGGCCGGCTTAAAATACTGTATAATTGACTTCATTTGGGTTATGTTTGTATGTTTATGAAACACAAATGAATTTCATGTTTAGGTTTGGATCCTGTCTCATGATATTGCAGTATGTATTTGTAGATATCCAAAATCAAAAATCTGAAATACTTTTGAGCCCAAATGATTCTAATAAAGTGTACTCAATCTGTATTCTATAGAATAAAATTAGGCTAGGAATGTAGGCTCTAGATTAAAGGAGAGGGTTATATAATTCCATTTATTTATAATTTAAATGTGATTTTTTTTTCCCCAGTACCTGGGACTGAACCCAGGACTTTCACAGTGAGCTATACTCCCAATCATTTGTTTGTTTATAATTTTGAGGTAGGGTCTCACTGTTAAGCTGTTAAGTTATACAAGCTGGACTTGAATTTGTGATCCTCCTGCCTCAGCCTCCCAGAGTGCTGAGATCACAGCACCATGCCCTGTAAGATATAGGGGTAGTCCAAGGAAGACTCATTGACTTTGGAGCCACAGTGAAGAAATAAACTAAGCAGTAGAGGAAGAAACACTGGATATGTGGGAGGCCATTGCTATCAGGAGAAAGAGGCAGGAGCAAGCAAGCCGGAAGTACTCCATGAACAGCAGTGGAGGGAGGGTGGGACTGAGAAACCGAGGCTCAGTGTGTAGTGCAGGCAGATAAGTACAGAGCCTTATAAGCCATCATGAAAACTTTGCCATTTGCCGTGACAGAGATGGACAGCCGCTGGGGTTTGAAGCTGATGAGTGGCCTGACCTGACGTTCCTAGTTTTAGCAGGAACAATGTAGCTGGGGGAGGAAGGTAGACTTAGGGTTACTGCTGCAATCTAAGCATGACAGGAACCCAGAGGAAACAGGGGAAGACTAAACTGGGTAATTTGAAGAGTCCCTTAAAGGGACTAGCACAGGACAGCATGCGGCGTCTCAGGAAACCACCCGGCATCACAGTATTTGCTGTTCTCGCCCGTAGGCCTGAAGGGAGGGGAGCGTGCCGCCTGCAGAAGACGTCCTGCTGGGAACTGAGACCGTCAGCTGAGGTGAGTCACGGCCAGGCTGCTGGCACCGTGCGGGCACCTGGGCATAAACACTTTTCCCTCTACCTTTCACTTCTTGGAAGTGTTCCCTACTGACCCATCCCCGCTGGATTAAAAGGGACACCATTGCTGAAGTACTGGCTTGTGGCCTGTTTCTGTAAAGTTTTGTTGGATGAGACCCACGTTTGTTTATTAACTTACCTGCAGTTGCTTCCCTACTACAGTGGTAGAGCTGGATAGTGCAGTAGGAAGCATTTGGCCTACACGTGTTTAATGCTTGGTGTCGAGACCCTTACTGAAACTTTTGCTGATCCCTGACGTAGCTCGCACTAGTTTGCGTACATGTTGCAAGACAAAAATATGGTGGATAGTGCACAGGCAAGGGCAAATGGAAGCTGTCTAACCCACCAGGCATGAGGTAATAGGGTCGGGTGTATTTTATGTTTCAGCGAATGATCTGTCTTGGTGAATGCTTTGTGAGTGCCTGAAGAGCACGTGTGTTCTCCTGCTGTTTGGCGAGGTAGTCTGTAAATGTCAACAGGCTCAAGCTCATTGGGAAGAGAGTAGATAGTGAAGAGGCTAAATTCTGGAATTATTTCAAAGACGGGTTGAAAGAACTACAAATGCGTTAGATTTGGAATTTAAGAGAGGCTAAATTCTGGAATTATTTCAAAGACGGGTTGAAAGAACTACAAATGCGTTAGATTTGGAACTTAAGAGAGAGCAAGGAGTCAAGGATATCTCCCAGAATCTGGGTGTAAGAAATCGAAGGTGGCCTGGCCCCAAAGGAGACGACTGATTACAGGAGAAATGTGGGTGAGGGACTGAGATGGAGAACTCGGTTGGGGTTTGTAGAATTTTAGATGCTGGTCAGACTTCCCAGAGGTGATGTCTAGTGGACAGTTTGATATACAAGCCTGGAATTCAGGGGGGAGTCTGTCTAGAGGTATAATTTGTGAGTCACCAGCGTGTAAATGGCACTGAAGTCCCATGACAACACGAGGTCACCAAGGGACTGAATATAAATGGAGGACAGATGAGGTCTGAATTCTGTACTCTGTGCCATTTCAAGTGCTCTGCATGTAATTAATTCTTTAAAATTGCATGATATGACTTAATTACTATCCATGCTTTAGAAACAAGAAAACCAATGGTCAGAAGTCAACTTAGTCATTGCCATGAGCACTCAAAACAGGATTTGAACTGGACTTTGAACTTCAGGGCACATCTCTTTACTCTCCCAAAAAGCCGCCCGTGCTGTTGCCCTGTCAATTTCTTCCAGTATTGTAGCCTCGGTGTGTGGTAGCACTTGCCACCCCCTGAGGCCGTGCCCAAGGCCCTCTCTGGGCTGCTTGGCTCTTGTTCGGCTCCAGAACATACCTTCTGGAATACTCTCTAGCTCAGCCATAGCGAGCCTTTCAGAGATGAGCGCCCAAACTGCAAGCCAAAACTCACTTACGTATCACAAAGTGCCAACACTGCAATTAAACTTGAATACTGACATTTTAGCTTAGAAAAAATAATTTGTACCTTAACATCTTTTGTCTTAAAAGAAAGATAAATAATGCACATGCTGCAGGTTCACCACCCCTGCTCTAGGTTATTGACTGAAGAACAGAGAGAGTGAAAGGCAGCCTTGTCAACTAAAAGAAACAGGAGAGGAGAACGATAGGAAATAAATGTCTAGTTAATATAAGATTTGCGCTGACATAGCAATAATGATAATGATTATAATATATTAGTCAATTATCCGCAAAGAAAAAGTAGTTCTAAATGTGCTGACCTGATCATTGGGTGAATAGTCAGTCTTAACATTAAGCTATAAAAAGGCAAAATTAATCTGACTATATACACATCTATGTTACATATATACCTACACCAATGCTGATACCACACCCCAGAAAGCAGAGAAGGATGATAAAAATCCTCTGTTATCCATCATACAGAGTCTCTGTGGTTTAATTGGGCAGTTTGAAAAGATGTAACATCAGAATCAATCTCGGCACTGAACATCAGGAGCTTTTCTACTATTTAAAAGTATAAGACATATCCATGACACTAGAGTGTAAGGCCAAATGTCTAATATTAATGAAATGACAAATCAAGAAAACCAAAAGCTTTTCTTTTCAAAAGCAGTAGAACCACATGACGGCTAATTCTCATTTTTACTGCAAGATACCATGGCATAAAGGAAACAAGATGTCAAAACTGAACTTTGTGAACCAGGTTCTCATACAGCCACCATATGATTCTGCACCTAAAATCAAACTTCAACAGACCTGTGAGAACATCCAGGTAAGCCTTTCTGTGTTCGTCGATTCTGATGAACTTCAACATTCACAGAAAGTTCGAAGTTATTTTTAATGGAATACCAAGAAGCAGGAAGCACAAAAGAATGGTCACAATTTTATAGTGGTTCAAAGGATCCTATATGAAATATAAAATTTTATGACTGCTTTGGATACTTCCCTATGTAATCAGTTTACTACACAGAGGTGATACACAAAATTTGCATATATGTATATAATCTGATGACAGTTCTGGAAAACTTGGCTCCTCATCCAGAGTGAATAAATTAAAGGCTGATTTCACGCAGTATTCAAGTCTTTACACTGACTGCTAGCTGCTGTCTGGTGTATAAATTGCCGTGGGGGGTGGGGGGGCTTACCTGTTACTTCGCCCTGGAGTTCTTCATAAGCACAGGCCTGTCGTGACAAAAACTCAGCCAAACTTTGCCCCCTATGCCTCAAAGGTACTTGAAGAGTGCCTCCTCCGGCTCCTCCGTTCACACTCATCGAGCATGTAAGACACCGTGCCAGGCCCTCGCGCTCGAAGTCTGGGTGGCAGAAATGACTGCTGTGCAGTCACCTGCGCCCCGCCAGTCGGACTGCGCAGGGAGAAGTCAGCGGGCTGCTCTGGGTCCAGCTGCTTAGGCTGGTGTTGAAAAATGTTGAATAATCAGATTGCCCATTTCTGCTCAATTGCTCTAATTTATTATCCCAGGCATTCTGAATGCTAATGAAAGCTACCTATCATGGCTGTCGCTGTCACTCTACTTTATGATCTTATTAAAATCTCGGGATTTCTTAGTCCAGTGACAACGAGTGGAGAGGGACAGCTGTCCCCCTGCCTCCAGTGTGCTTCCTGCACCTGTCCCGTCACTTCTAAGGGGTGGATGATTTAGGCCCAAAGAGCAGCCTTGGAGTGATATTTTTATACCCATGACAGGATTATATAAGTTAGAGAAAGGCCATTAGTGAATACAAAGGAATAAGCAGGAGGGGAAGCAGGTGAAAAATGGGCAAGTAAATCTTTGGATCTGACTCTTCATAATAAAATGCCCTTCGTGTTTGGATTTAACGAGCTGGTTATTTCACCGAAGGGGAAGGGGAAATTGTCACTTGAGCTTCCCAGGTTTTCTCAAGCGGCTCCCAGTTGCAGAGTGGCGACCGGGCATGTGCAGTAGGGACGGAGGCAGGGCTCCTCCTGGTGTGATGGCGGCTTAGCCAGAGAGCGGCCCCGTGGGGACACTTAGCAGCCCTTAGATCCCCAAGCCTGCCGCTGTGGAGAACCCGGAGTTCATGTTTGCGACCCAGATATGATTCGAGCTAATGAATTGTCGGCTATTTAGGCTTTTAGCATATCTGTCGATTTTTTCTTCATCTTCTTCATTGAAATGGAACTAACGCTATTTCGCTAGCACCAGATGGTAGGAGCTGTTTGACAGAGAGGCCTAGGGCCGTTAACGCCTGGGGTGGGGTGGGCCGTCAAGCCTCCACGCTCTGGCCCAGGATGGTTATTTAATATTAGTGTTGAAAACTGCACACTGTGAGTTTCTCCAAGAAAAAATATCTCTACCACCTTCCAATCAAGAAATACATGCACTTGGCATTTATGTGCACAGACGAATTACAATTTTCCAAATTTTCGTGTTTTAGTTGTCGGCCAAATGTTAGCCTTTGTTTTAGAAGAAGCTTATACAAAGTTGTGTAGTTTTTATGGTATGTGACCTATATGAAATATACATTTATATGTATATGCATATATAAATTTACTCCTAATGTCCCCCAAGCACACCGGTTTACGTACAGGTCCTAAGTCAGATTCCTGTAGCTGTCAGACCTTATGTCCTGATACTGATGTCCTCCTGTGGATTGGCAGGAGCTCACTGTGTTGCTGCAGGTACCCTCAGGAGAGGTGTAAACAGGAGATGGGGTTTGTCTTATGTTTATTTGAACATCCTTTTTTTTTTTTTTTTTTTTTTTTTGGTGCCGGGGATCGAACTCAGGGCCTGTGCTTGCTAGGCAAACACTCTAACCACTGAACTAAATCCCCAGCCCTTATGTTTATTTGAGATGCCAGGCCACACCTGAGCCTGGCCGGCCCGCTGGGCTTTAACTGACCCCAGCTGATGCCACCTGCACCTATGCAGGTGGGAGCTGATGATCATTTCACCAGCCATCCCCCACAGCCCCTGTTCACAGGCCTCTGGGCTTCTATGCTCACTTCTTCACCGTTGGAAGTTCTCACTGCCGGATGTCTCTTCGGACATCTCACATCCCTCTCTGGCTTGTAGGGAAGCTCCTGCTACTACACGGTTACCTCCCCGCACGGGTGCTTGTGGGGACTCTAGAGTTTGTTGTTACAGTTCAGTGTGCAGATCTCTTCCTCCAAGGGAGCTGAGTCACCCTCGGGAGACGGAATCGGGGTGCACTCAAGCATAGTCTCAGTGTGCTTAGGAGCCGAGTTGGAAGGAAATGTATTTCTATTGTTAGCCAGGGATGCATGCTTCCTTAGGGTGATGTTTTCATTCCAAGCCCTGTCATCCCTCCCTGCAATCTGGTTTCCATCAGGATCTATTCAAACCCTCAACATATCTGTACTTCTCTGACTCCCAGTGATGATCCGTGTTTATGTTCTTTCCTACTAGCTGCTTGTCCCAGGTAAATCATGGAAAGTGGCATTCTTAGTGATAAAGGTTAAAAATAACGTTTTCTTAAGCACTCATTCTTGTACATCCAAAACTGACCTGTATCTAGCTGGAATGACAACCAGATGTACAGAATGATTAGAAGAAAAGCAAATGAAATAGAGACTGAGTCTAGGAAATTATTTAGCCCTCAGATTAGCTGATTTAGGTGGACATTCACTAAATACTGTGCTAAGATCCAAGCTAAACAAGGGGAAATATAAGCATTAGCTGCATCTGTAAAAGCTCAGCCTGATGATCATGTCAATACTGGCCACTGAGTGGAGGCGTTCTAACATTTGTTAGATATTTAACTAAAAATGAGATCAAGGGAAATCTGGTTGTCTATTTATCATAGACTGTTCAAACTTTCTTTCCTACCCTTGAAGGCACCTACGCAGATGCCAGGGAAGCAAGACCATTTTAATGTTAGTCTCTTCTAGATTTTTCCTTCCACTCACTAATGGAAATAACACTGCTGTGGAAGGAGAAAACAGGATGCTGCTTGTGTTTTTACTCAGCAGACTCAAATGAAGCCCTTCTCGGTCTATTTCAGCTCCTCTCTAGCTGCCTTTCTGGGCATAGAGGAGATTTGTGCGCATGGCTCTCCATTGCTTTTCATCTGCAGGAAAAACCTCCAAAGAGAGACTGGAGTGGTAGATGCCTTTAAAGGCAAGACCCATTTACTTTGTGTTCCAGGGGATGGGAGGCCATAAGGTGTCCCACATGCTCTCCTCCGCCTGCTGCTTCACCAGGTCTGCAGAGAGCATAGTGGTCGAGTTGGGCAAAACGCATCTTTCAGGGAAGAAGAGCTGGCTTCCTCTCACTCCCGCGTCACAAAAGAAGAGACATACAATGCCCGGTTGCACTGTCGTGCTGGCGACACCACATGTCCATCCCGTTACGTGTGCACACGTTTTGAAAGGCAGTCATCAGGAGAACTGAAGGCTGACGGGAGGAAATTAAGTGGTGAACCCAAAGTCCAACATATTGATAAACACAACTGGGCGCACAAGGAAAGGGGAGGAGAGGAGATTCCGTCACAGAGGCCAACAAGTCCTTCGCCACACCTGAGACACTGCAAACAGAAAACGGCTAGTGGATGGTGAGCTTGAGGAGATGGAGAGATATTTTCCAGGCTTGGCCGAGGTCTCAGGAATAAATCAGTGATGAATGTTTTTAAACAGATCTGCACAAAGCAAGATATTGAGGCAATCAGGAACTCCAGGAAGAGAAAAAACTGGTCCAAGCAGAGAATGCAATATGTTACAGCACTTGGCTCAACTATAAACATTAAATATGTACTGAATGAATAGACTGGGAAGGCAGAGGTGTTGGTAGACATTACGTGGAACTTGTCATAAAAAGTTAAATTTTTGTATTTCATCAAGGAACTTTTTTAAAAGTCTAAAACTGAGAATTTAATAAATAGCAATGCTATTTAGAAGCGTGAAGTGAAAGAAGAAAACTAGGAGTTAAAAACATCTTCAGCTGAATGATTTGGATAGGAATGGATAAAGCAGGGAGTTGCTCTGTAGCATTAGAATAAACCTTTTAGGTCATTTGATCTTCAACTATCTACATGTATATCGATTAAAAAAACTAAAATGAAAAGTTTTCTAAAAGCCTCAAGACAAAGAAAGCAAGGATTTTTCAGGCTGGCAAGACATGCTGTAGTTTTAGGAATTGAGGCCACTTGAAACAAAGGAAGTGCCTTTCCCCATGTGTCTCTCTTTAGGAATAAGAACCTCTGCTCTTCAAGTCTGCAGATAGGTCTTCTCTGACATCAGACTGTCTAGACCTGGTAGGAGATCCACCCTTACACCAACTCCCAGCTAGGAAATGGGACACTACAGCTAACTTAGACCAGTCAGAATCCAACCCTGAGTCATATGGATGATGGATGAAAAGGAGCTAAACACTGTAGAAACTGCCATTAGAAAGAATGGTGCAGAATCAGCTGGCTGGCCAGGCAAAGGTGTCCCTTGCTACACACAATAGTTTTAATATGACCAGCTTTTGTAGCCTTTTTGTTCTAAATCAGCAGAGGAATGATGAAAGTCTATAGGAGCGAGACACATGGCGATCCTATAATTGTTTTGGTATTTATAATTAATTAATGGAAATTGATGTTTATGGCCCTTAGGTGTATACTCTGGAAGGAAAAGTCCTGCATTTGATGCTAGTAGGACTACAGGCATTTAGTTTTCACTAAAGGCATCTGTTGGTCCCCTAGTTATGTATTATGGTAGTTGCCAGTATTTATAAGTTAAACAGTCCTACGGTTCCGGCAACAACTGTCATTGGTTCACCAGCTGCCTAAGATGTTTAAAGAACTTGTGAACTTCACCTCTGAGGTATGTATCAGGAGAGGATCTTGACCCCTAGAAACACAAGCTTCCTGATAGTGCTCTGCCAGGAGACCTACTTTCTAAAGGGCTACATCTGCCCCATGTGGTTGGGGCATGTAGTGCTTCACATGGCTTTAGAGCACTGTTTTACCCTTTCTGCTTGGGAAATATAAAGCCCAACACCCCTTAACATGACTCACGGTTTCACCAGATTCAGTCCATGGTTGGCTGGCTTCCAGGTAGAAACAACATGGCGGAAAGCCTTAGTGGAGCAAAAGTGTTCAGTTCATGGCAGCAAGGAAACAGAACAGGCAAACAGGACTAGAGAGAAAGGAGCCAGGGACCACACAGAGTACCAAACGACAGACCCAGAATCAACCAGAAGCATGCTTTACTAATTTTCTAAGTGGCTCCAAAGCAGCTAAGGTGACAATCTTAACTGTCACAGGCATTTTATTCTACCTAGTTTGCCCAGTACACAACCTGTACAGCTGTGCTTAGCGTCCTGTGCAAAGACCAGCTTTGAGAGACTCAAACAGTCAGCGAGTGCTAATATGAAGCCATGCCTGACTGCTAATTGGTGCAAAGCAGAATTTTTTTAACAGGCTCAATCATGTTTGGGTAGTTTCAGTCTTAGGAGATCAATACATATCCCTGTGTCCTGGCTGTGTTGCTCAATAGCTATTGAATAATTTAGAGATTTTAATCTTCACTTTTCTCATTTGCAAATGAAAGTAGAAATAATACTCATCCCAAATTTATAGAACTGTTGGGAAGATCAGATTATATAATGAATGTAACATTTGTTTCAAAACCCGTATCACATAATTATCATCCAATACATGTTTCCCGTGTATTGGATGTTTTTCAGGATTAAGTGAAATAATGTTAGTACAGTAGTCAATAAACTGCCTGGAGTGGAGTACATGCTGATGCTTAGCTCTCCAGGGAGCTTCCTTTATACCTGATACAGGTCGAATGCTGACTACTAGACCTGGGCCACCTGTGCCCTGTGTAGGAAAGTACAATTATTGTTAGATACCAGTATTGTTATTCAGAATGCCCCCTCCATCTTCTCAAAGGCCAAAGGAAGTTTCTGCCCCTAACTCCTTGTGCAGATATTTATTGGGCTGTATATTGCTTTTGGCTATTTTGAGGAACTTTGATGCCCACTTAAATATATTTCTTGTTGGAATAGAAAAGGTAGAATTTGGGCTTGTACTTGCTGCTCTAGGGACAATCGTAGATGTCAGTTCCTCAAGGGACAGCCTGGTAGGCTAAATTGTCCACAGATAATTTTACATGGAGGAGAGCTAAGAAATTCGTCTCATTGTAACCCTCTTGTTTAATATCAGTATTAATTACAGTCATCTGAATATTGCCCTATTTATCAAGAAATCAGATCTCAGGCAACCTCCACCATCTATAACAAAACAATGATATTTTTCAAAGAGGAATTTTTAAAACTCTAAAAGCAATATGCTCTGTAAATGATTGTGTTTTGCCATTGTCCTGTGTTATTAATAATTGCAATTTTTATGTATAAATCTTAGACATTTGACTTGTTGGTATTGGAAATTTCTTATTTACTGACACATTTTGATTTCTCACAGAACATTCATGACAAGGAGGATTTGGGTTGTCTGGTAAGGTTAAAAACATTATAAGACTAGGCAGTTTGGACTCTGAGGAGCTGTGTGGGAGGTCATTTCTATGGAACTGTACTTGGATTCTGAAGCCCAACTGACTTACCTTGCAAACTGAATCCTTTCCTCTTTCTACTTTGTACCATTCTTGTACCAGGTGGGCTAGATGACTTTTGTGCTTCTTATGGAATAAAAACAATTTCTCATATTCTCATAACCCTTGACAATTTATAGTAGGCCC
This sequence comes from Hystrix cristata, assembly GCA_004026905.1. Classification (NCBI taxonomy): domain Eukaryota; kingdom Metazoa; phylum Chordata; class Mammalia; order Rodentia; family Hystricidae; genus Hystrix; species Hystrix cristata. The sequence continues at coordinate 143,500 of PVJO010000763.1, read as the reverse complement.
TGCATTAATCCCAAGTGTAACTAATTTGGAAGATTTCCTGTTTCTCTACTAATTTAAAGACACTATTTACAGGATTTGTGTTGTGTGTATGTGTGTTTTAAGAATGCACTGAAACATTTGTGATTTCTTAAAAGTCTCAGAATATGATTCTACAACTGTATACTCAGAATAAAATTATATTAGTCTATCAATTAAAATGTTTACAAGTACTTACCCATCAAACTCTCTTAACATATGTTTCAAATTGGAAAAATAATACAAGGTGTCATTCATGGTAAACCTGAGGAAGACTATCCACTGAAAATAAGAGCAGCCGGGGATGTTCAGCTCTGAAATCTCCTACCGCCTCATGGTAGTCATCTATCTTCTTTCTCTTCCATCTTTTTCCCCAAATAAACTGGTTTTTTAATACAAACAAACAAAACACCAGTCTTTCACGTTTGAGTAATCAGTTTGCTTTTCTAGAACTATAATTTAGGGCTCCTGGGTGTTTCCTTTAAAATTTTTAAAAATTTATTTTAATTTACAATAATTCTGTGTATTTATGAGATGAGCTAACACTTGACATTTTGGAATATATAGAATGAATAAGTCAGGCCAATTAACATATGCATTACCTTGCATCTTCCAGGATGAAAACACAATTTCTTAGTGGTTTTCAAGTATACAAACACATATTTATCAACTGTAGTCACCATGTTGTACAACAAATAGTTGAACATATTTCTCCCATCTAAATGAAATTTTATATGCTTTCACCAGCATCTTCCACAATCCCTGCCTCTCCCTGCCTCTCCCTGCTAGATTCCATAATCACTATTCCACACTCAGCTTCTGTGGGGTCAATTTTTTCAGAATCCACATACGAGAGCGGTCGTGTGGTATTTTCTTTCTATACCTGGCTTAACATAATGTCCTCTAGTTCCATCCATGTTGTCATAAATGACAGAATTTCATCTATTTTGAACGGCTGAATAGAATTCTAATGCGTATAGATACATAACTTTTCTTTGGCCATTCATCAGTTGATGGACAAAACTGATTTCCATTTCTTGACTGTTGTAAGCATGAGAACGCAGGTGTCTCTGACATCCGATTTCAGTTCCTTTGGACATGTACCAGTAACAGTGGCTGGATCATATTGTGTTCTCTTGATTGTTTTCAGAAACCTTTACACAGTTTTACTTAGCAGTGTACTAATTTACCTGTCCAGCAACCGTTCGCAAGGGTTTGCTTTTGTCTCCATCCCCGACGACACTTGCTGTATTTGTCTTCGTGATGATGGCCTACATGAGGCGATAGCTCATAGTGTCTTTAGTGTGCATGTCTGAGGATTACTGAAGCTGGTGTTTTTTTTATGCACTTGTCATTTGTATGTCTTCTTTTGAGAAATGGCTGTTCAGATACTTTGTCAGACACATTACTTATACAGACTAGTGAGTTTCCTTTTGACATATTTGTACATGCATATAATGTACTTTGATCATTCTGCCCCTCCCGATTAGCCCTTCCACCTCTTTCCCCCTGACTTTGCCATTTTTTAATTGGGTTATTTATTTTCTTGCTATTGAGTTGAGTTTCTCATATATTTTCTTTTATCTGATGAATGGTTTGCAAATTTTTCTCTTATACTGTGGATTGTCTCTTAATTATGTTTTATTTTTCTTTGTGCAGAAACTTTTTAATTTGCTATAATTTCTTTTGTCAATTTGTGCTTTTGTTGCCTTTGCTTTTGGAGTCATATCCCAAAAAATCATTGCCACCCATTGCCCAGTGGCATGGAACTTTTCCGTTGTTTTGTTCTTCTAGGAGCGTTGCTGCAGCAAATCTGATGTTTAACCCTTTAACCCATTTTAAACTGATTTTCGTGTATGGTATGAGGTGTGGGCCAAGTGTCCTCCTTCTGCTGTGGATATCGCTTTTCCAGTTGAGACTGGGACCATTTCGTGTTTTGGGCATCTTTGAAAATCGAAGATGTAAATGCATGGATTAGTTTCTGAGCCATCTCTTCTGCTCCAATGGTCTCTATATCTGCCTGTATGGCAGCACTAAATTGTTGTGGTAACTATAGTTTTAGAGTATATTTTCAAGTCAGGTAGTACAATACTTCTGGCTTTGTTTGTCTGGCTTAAGGCTGATTTGGCTATTCGTGGTGTTTGTGATTCCCTGCAAATTATAGGATTTTTTTTTCTACTGTGAAAAGTTTTATTTGATAGGGATTACATTGCCTCGTTGGATTGCTTTGGGTAGTATAGATAATTTAACAATATCAATATTTATAATCCACAAACACAGGGCATCTGCCCATCTACTTGTATAAATATCTTCTATAAATACTTTACAATTTTTAGTGTACCTTTACTTCTTTGGTTTAATTTATGCATAAGTATTCTTATAATTTTTGTAGCTGTTTTAAATTGATTTTAATTTTGTTTCAGAGCTCACTGTGTATCAGGATTTATTTTTTTGCTATTGAATTGTTTGAGTTCCTTATATAAATGCTAGTGATTTTTGTATGCTAATTTTGTGACTTACAAACTTTACTGAGTTAGTACTAATAATTCTTTATTTACGTTCTCTCCTCTGATCTAGTCCTCTTAAGCTATTGCTGAGGTAAAAACAAGCATGTGTCTATTCCTCCTGTTTGGGCATTTTGTCAGTGAGTGGTCCTGCTTGTTGGCTTCCTCCGAAGGTCACTCCTGCTCAGGTAGTTTGTATTGCTGGACTTTGCATACCGTGTGCCAGAAAGTGTTAAAAATCTTTAGGAATACCTTGTTCTTCTGCTGTATCATCTTCCATTTGCTACCACAAAATTTAATAATTAAAATAATAATTACCAACTAATTGTAAGAATTTTAAGAGTAAGAAGTTCACAACTGCTTGCACACAACCTCCGCTTTTAGGTAGGGATTCTAACCAGAATCGTACTAATACTTAATGCCCGTGGATGCACCTCAAACCAGTCGGGGTACCTAAAAAATCTTTGAAGGGTTATGGATAAATAAGCTTGCCTAAGGAAGATGGCAGGGGAAGTCCACACCATGAAAGGCAGTTTCAGGAGCTGGGTAGTTGAAAGACGTTAAAATAAATCTTAGAACTATGACAACACATTCTAGGCAAGTGCCCCTTTCACCCAAGGTGTGCAGGCCCAGTTGAATAGGAAAGTATGTGGGATGCCTCTCTTCTAATGATTTCCAGCTAGCAAGTAAGCTACATAAATCCATTTTATCACTGACTAACTATTACTTGGATAATCCTTGCAATGTCTTGTAAATATGGATAGAATAGAGAGCAGAAATCTGAATGTGTTACTTATAAACTAGCATCAGATTAGTAAAAATTGATTTCTGTTTACTTGTTAGTAGCAACTCCATTTTAACTAAGTACAGGCAGATTTTTACTTTGTTTTTTAACTGGGGATTGAACTCAGGACCTTCACATTGAACAGTTTTAACATTTAACAGCATATGGATTCCAGATCTTGTATTTATCTCTCATGTGTGCTAATGATATCTCCATAGCTAGTCTATATATTTTTCGAAATCAAGACTCATGTCTTATATTCTTTTTGATTTTCATGAAGAACCTAGTACAGTGTCAAGAATATAGATGATTTGGTTGAACGATCTACTTTCTCACATAGCTCATGTCCCTCGACCAGACCGTCTTGAATATTCACCTTCTGGAATTTGAGAAACATTTAAAAAAATTTAGAGCCGAGAAATGTTTGATGTATGATGGGGAATTTGGTTATTTGTGTTTCTGCTTTACAGATCCTTGTGATTTTAAGCAATTTATCTTTCTTGCTGCTACTTTAGCTTTGATCGGTTTCAGCTTGCACAGCCTGAAGTAATGTTACATCATTGATCTGGCCGGGATTGAATCTTGAATGTGTCAGAAAAAGGCATCTATCCATAGAGTGTTTTCAGGCAAGCTCACTCTGTGTTATCATCTCTAAGGACACTGTACAGGTGGAGGATTGTTATAATTTTAATTGCATCTACAAAAGCTTACTTAGCACTGAACATGGTAGGGGAACCGTGCAAAATATAGGGCAGAAGGGATCATGCCGTTAATCTTTGGCCTCATGCTGGTTTCTGCTTCACCCAGTCCAAGATTTTTAAAGTTATTGGCACTTAATCTTAGTTACATCCCTTTTTCTTTTCTTTTTGTTCTTCTTTGTATAAGTTTTATTTTTTAATTTTTATTTTGGTGGTACATTTTAGTTATACACAATGATTACATTCTTCATAGGGAATCTGTACCTGTAAATGATGTATCTTGCTTCTTCTTTCATTTCCCCTCCCCTCCCCTCCCCTCAACTTCTCTTCCCCTCCTTACTAACAAAATCTTTGTTTCCATTTTTTTCCTTTTCTTTGGTCCCTTCCTTCCTTTTCCCCCTCCCCCCTCTCCCGTTCCCTTTTGAACAATTTCTTCCCTTCTCCCAACATATATTACACATTCTGTTCCTTATTTATACTTTTGGTTTCTCATACCAGAGAAACAATGTGGTATTTGAACATATGTGTCTGATTTATTTCACTTAAGAGTATAGTTTCGATGTGCATCCTAGAAATGTCTCAAGCTTTATCCTTCTTTATGGCAGAGGAGTACTACATTGTATAAAAATACCACAGTGGTTAGCTGAGTGGTAGAATACTTGCTTAACAAGTGCAAGGCCCCAAGTTCGATTCCCAGCATCCCCCCCATCTTCTTTATCCTTTCATTTGTTGATGGTCATTTGGGCTATTTCCAAGATTTAGTTATTACAGACTGTGCTTCTATAAACCTGGGTGTGCATATATCACTGTGGTATGATGCTTTTAATTCTTTTGGGAAGATACGTAGAAGAGGAATAACTGGGTCCAATGGAACCTCTGCTTTTAGTTTTTTGAGGAATCTCCACACTGATTTCCAAGTGGTTGCACCAGTCTACATTCCCACCAACAGTGGAGAAGGGTTCCTTTTTCCCCACAGCCTGACCGGCATTTGTTACTGGTTGATAATAGCCATTCTTTCTGGAGTGAGATGGAATCTCAGCATTGTTTTAATTTACATCTCTCGAATGACCAGTGATGTTGAACTTTTATTCCTATATATATTTGCCCTTTCGACATCTTCTTCTGAGAAGTTTCTATTCATTTCAGATGCCCATTTTTGGATTGAGTCTTTAAATTTGGAGATCTGGTTTTTTCGAGTTCTTTTTATACTCTGGATATGAGTCCTCTGTCTGAGGGACAGCTGGCAAAAATTGTTTTCCACTCTGGGGGTTGCCTCTTCACTATGTTGGCAATTTCTCTTGCTGTGCAGAATCTTTTTAGTAAGATGAGATCCCAGTTGTTGATTGTTTGTGGTATTTCCTGGGTGATTGGGGTTTTGCTTGTAAAGTCTTTACCTCACCTATGTCTTTAAGACTTCTAGCTAGTCTATCTTCCAGCAGATTAACTGTTTCTGTTTTAATCTTTAGCTCTTTGATCCATTCCAATTTTAGTGTGCGTGGTAAGAGATATGGGTCTAGCTTTAATCTTTGGCATGTGGAAAGGTAGTTTTTCCAGCACCATTTATTAAAGAGGCTATCTATCTTTCTTACAGTGAGGGTGTTTGGCCCCTTGGTCAAAGGTAAGTTGGCTGTGAGCGTTGGGACTTGTTTCTGCATCTTCTAATCTGTGCCACTGATCCTTGTATTTTGTTTGCCAGTACCATTCTGTTTTTATCAGAGTATCTTTGTAATATAATTTCAGGTCAAGGATTGTGATAGTCCCTGGTTTGCCTTTGTCGCCCAGGATTGCTTTTGCTATTTGAGGTCTCTTCTGGTTCCAAATGAATTTTAGGCTTGTTTTCTGTAATTCTGTGAAGGATGCTATTGGTATTTTGATTGGAATTGTGTTAAATCTGTATAACAGTTGTGGAAGTATGGTGATTTTCACTGTATTGATTCTTCCTACCCAAGAACAAGGAACATCTTTCAATTTTCTGTTATCCTCTTTGATCTACTTTTTCAGAGTACTATGGCTATCAATGTATAAGTCTTTTGCTTCCTTTGTTAGATTGATTCTGAGGTACTTCATTTTTTTGGATGCATTGTGAAAGATGTTGTTTCCTAACTTCTCTCTTAGTGAGTTTGTTATTTTTGTACAGGAATGATATTGATTTTTGAGTGTCAGCTTTGTATCCAGGAACACTGCTGAATTTGGTTATTAAATCTAGAAGTTTTTTGGTGGAGTTTTTGAGGTTTTCTATGTAGAGTATCATGTCATCTGCAAATAATGATAATTTAGCTCCTTCCTTGCCTATCCTTATTCCTTTTATTTCTGCTCTTCTCTAATTGCTCTGGCTAATGTTTCCAGAACTGTATTGAGTACGAGTGGTGATAGTGGACAGCCTTGTCTGGTTCCTGATTTTAGAGTGAAAGCTTTCAGTTTTTGTCCATTGAGAATGAGTTTTCTCACATTTTCATGAGCATATCCTCCTGGAATTCACTTAGTAAAGAATGTTTTGAGATCCTTCTTGTCTGCAAATATCTTTCTTCTATGTTCCTGATTTTGTGGTAGTTTGACTAGGTATAAAATTCTAGATTGTAAATCACTTTCTCTAGAAGAGAGAAATTGAATGATATCCTCCCTGCTCCCCATTATTTTTATTATAGAAATATTTAGGAAATTCTGTTTAAGTATTTGAAATTCTGAAATCAATGCAATGTGTTTGATTGTGAATATTTTCCATTCAATATTTCAGAAATGTTCTCTTCAATTTAGAAAATATTCTCTTCAATTTATGTCATTTGAGTTTTTAAAATTTTTTATTATTTCTTTGGCAGTTTTTTCTGCTTTATTTGTTCCCTCTGGCAATACTGATCTCTAAATTTGGTACTTTAATTTTCTTATATTTTCTTACCAATTTTAATATCTTTTGTTGTTCTTTTGATGACTTTTTCCCCAACCATTAAGTTGATATTATAAATATATCCATAAGGTTATTTAAAATTTTGACATCATAATTTTATGTTCTTCAAGCTCTTTTTTATTCTCTGATAGTTTTTAATCTTTGGGACATCTGTTTGAATCTCTTTCATGAATTCCATTTCTTTCCTGTGTTGGGCATTTATGGTTTCCATCATTTTTCTAAGCTCTTCTATTTTTTATCTGTATCTGCTCTAGAGTCACTAATCATGTCTTTCATTCTGGAAATGATTTCTGTTTTGATGTTTTCTAGAGCCTCACTCATCTGCTTTGTTACTTCTGCTGTTACTGCTTCCAAGAGTCTGGGTGGGAAGCTTTCAAATTGTTCCACTTCATTACCCCCTGGTTTGTTTTTGGTGAGCTGGAGGTATGGGGTTGTATCTTATTTGTCTGTCTTCTCATTTTCTATTTTTTCTTCTTTAGTTTAGTTCCTAGGTTGATGCTTATGAATTGCCTGTGGCAGGTAGCTTTTTTGGTTAGTTTTGAGAACCTTTTGGAAGTGACTACTTCCTCAGAGATGTCTTATAGGTGTAGCTTGTTTTTGTATTATGAGTCTGTTGCAAGATTTTACCTCTTCAATTTATTGGGGCTGAGAAGTTGCTGTCTATTTGGCCAGCCTTTAGTTCTTTGACCTTGGCCTATAGTGTTATTTGTGACCCTCTGCCAATTTTAGTGTTGGCATGCAAGGAAGAACTGAGTAGAACAATTCTGTCACCTTGGCTAAAGTAGTACAATCAGGAACAATAATAGCATCAGACACAGTCTAGAAAACAACAACTGTAGTAACTATTGATCTACCACCTTGTACCTTATGAACTAGATTTGTGATTATATAACAGTATCCAAAATAAACCAGAAACTTGCATGCAGTAAATATGCCCTCAATACAGTGATTTTACTCTCAGTGGAGAAAATTCAAGAGAGATGACGAGGAAAGGATAGAGAAATAGAAGAAGAGAAAGAGATGAGAAGCAAGTTTGGAAGCCAGGGGGAAATTATGCAAACTTTGGGGAACTGGTAAAGGAAACAGAAGGAAAGGAGAGAAGGAAGACGTAAAAACAAGGACGGAACAAAAAAAAAAACAGCAAGAAACTAGAAAGTCACTTTCCTATAAAAACAAGAAAGAGAAAAAAAAGAAAAAAAACAAGAAAAGGAAGAGCAGAGAGGGAAAAAAATATTAAAAAAAAATAAAATGGCCACTTCCAGGTGTGTCTCTGCTTTCACTGCTAGACAGAGTAGACAGAGTAGACAGACCCAGGTCCTTGTCGATTAATCCCAGCAGTAGATTTTGACAGGGTAGCGAGTGGTCCCAGTTGGGTTCAATAGCAAGGCTTCGCCTATTCTGTTGAAGTTCAGCCTGATCACTGGCAGCCACTGCAGTCTTCAGTGTCCACCGCTCTGCTCCGTTTGTGTGTCTTTCCGCAGAGGTCTCTGGGGTCTCCAGTAGTCATCGTGCATCTGCAGGCTCAAACTGCTTCACTCGTGCTGAGAGCTGCAGCAGCAAGTTGTGGCTGTGAGCCGAGCTGTGTGCAGAGGCTGTGAGCAGGGGCTATGATTGTGACCCGGGCTGCAAGCTACTGCTGCGAGCCGGGCTGTGACCCGAGGCTATGAGCCCGGACCATGTCCCAGGGCTGTGACCGGGGGCCTCAAGCCATGCTGTGAGGCGGCACCGTGAGCCTGGGCCGTGAGCTGGAGCTCTGGGAGAAAGCGCCATCTGTCTGTCCCTCACCTTATTCTTCTCAGCTGGTCTCTCCTTTTGCTTTCCTCGTGATCTTCAACTCTTGCTTCAGATCCCTGCTGGGTCCTAAGAACACGCTTCCCTCCTTCTCTTACCAAAATTGCTATATTCCAGTGTCTGGACAACACATCTCAGAGAGGCTTTTACTCTGCTTCTCTCTGCTCCGGCCCCATGATAGTTTCTAATGAAACCTTTTTCATGTCTTATGGATACATTTCTTATCCTTCTAATAATAATGATATGGATGATATTAAGCTTATTTTTTCCATTTGCATTTTAGTCTTAGTTTCTTTCTTCTGATTCCTTTTATTATTATTTTTTTAATTTTTGTCTCCTTCTTTTACATTAGCCGCTTTGTCATCATTGACTTTCCTTTTGTATTTGAAAATGAGGCACCAAGTGAACACAAAAAAACCTACCTGAAGCTCTCCAGATGTGCAGGCTTTGTCAACCAGTGAGCACTATGGTTGGCTGTCAGGCTCCCTGTACCTGTTTTCTTTGAGGAGCTCCAGATATTAGTATCCAGAGTCCTTATCCTCGGCCTCATCTACATCCTCACAGAGGAGTATACTGATTTCCTGCCTGAGTGATACAGCTTGACTGGTGGCATCGTAGGAGGCATGAGGGGTGGGGAGATGGCTCTCAGGGTCCCATGTGTTCACTGTCACTCTCATTGTTCTCAGTGTACTGCATGCTCCTTTCTGTGTCTAGACCTGAACTCCCTCTGTCTTGCGTGTCTGTTTCCTCTTCCCCAAAGGAGATAGCATCTGTATGGCAGGCGCACTGTAGCTCCTCAGCATGGTGGAAAAGCATCCGGGAGTCTGTCTGCAACTTAAAGACTGAAGGCTGGTCCCATTTCCTCTGCATCCTTCCCTTCGCCTTCACTCAAAATCCTCACTCTTAGAACTGCACTGGCATTTACTAATAAATATTTGTTGAATTAATAAAGAAATGACCTCTGGATGAAGAGTATTTTTAAATTTTATTGTTAACTCCTGCTCTGTAAGTCCCGAGTTCAGCCCTCTCAGACAGGCTGCTTGGGTTACCGCTCCTGTGTTCAGATCAGTTTCTCCTCCATGTGTTCAGATCCTTTCCTGCTCTGACATCTTGTGTGCTTATGACCTGTCTACTCCTTTGCTGTCACTTCTGTTGGCACCAGGGATGAGGGTGATAGAGGTAATGTATACTTAATCTGGCACAGCCACAGGTAAGATTCTTGGCTTTAATTTTGCCGTAATTATATAGATATTTAAATGAACGTTCAAGTTGGAAGAAAGTACGTTAGACAAGAATGTATGTATCCACCCTGCTTTGAAAAATCTTGTCATGTTAGTTATCTTTGCCTCAGCTCCCTTTCTTTGTCTCTAATTTATTTTTAAAGAAAGAAAACTTTGCAGATGTACAAGCAAAGTCTCTTTTAATTCCAATCTCACTTGATATATCTTACATCCATCTATGCTTAGATCTTACTCTACAAACATGTGATGCTAAATAATTTGTATTTTTGTTTTGTAGTTTTGAAATTCTATGTAAGTGTTAGATTGTACATCTTCTGCAACTTTGTTTCATTCAAAACATTTTCATTCAGTCATATATATGTCTATATATGTATGTATAATTTTAACAGCTATAAGACATTCCATGAATATATTCTGTGTCTTCTGCTTTTAGTGTATGTACTGCCGAAGCGAGCACTCCTCTGCTTTTATCTATCATAAATTTATCATGGAGCACAAACTGTGTCTTTAAACCTTGCTATATTTCAACATCACAAATAATAAGCATAGTTGTGAGAACCTGGAGCCTGTCCCATTAAATATGTAATTTTTCATTTACTGGTTGTGCCATTTAGGACAACTTATTAAACCTCCAGACCCTGGTATCATCACTTATAAAACTTGTATGCCAATACTATAGACCCTAATGTTGTGGGAATTGAGACGAGTGAGCAGAATTTAGTGTCTGAGAGTAGTAGATTGTCAGAACAGTGGAGCTGTGACTATGTCACGTAATGGTCATTAACGCAGTGTCTTATAGACTCTTAGAACTGGTAGCTCAACTATTTTAGTATGTTTGAATTCTCTTTGCCAAATTGTCTCCAGATAGTAGCCTGACCTCTACCTGAACACTTTCAATGGCTTGAAATTCTAAGAAAACTCATCCTAATTTTGGACATCTCTGTGAAAATTATGCTCACTATAAAGAAAATCTCCCTGTAGTTTTGGTGGAATTGGTCCAGTTCTACCACTTGGGACCAGACAGAACAAGTCTAATCTTTCTTCCATGTGACAGACTTTCAAATATTTGAAGACAAATATCAAGTCCCCATGAGTCTAATTATATTGGAAATGGAAAAAAAGAAAAGAAAGTAAAAGGAGCCAATTGGTACATGTCAGTGATGGATGGAGCCCCACACACTGAAACGAGTAGGTGAAAGCAATGGAAAGGGCCTTAGAATTTTGCTTTCTACTAGTTCTTCCAAAATGAAAAGCTGTCATCGCAACCTCCCTTTGAGGAAATATTGTAAATGCTGTTGAAATTTTTTGTTACTACCTTTCGGGGATCTGCCTTGATAGTATTAACATAAGTGCTACCAAATGAACTGAGAAATAATCTTTACACGTGTCTTATAAAGAGAGTCTTTATTGTAGTCTATTTTACTCTAAGCCCGAAATGGATAATAATAGAAGGGGATTCTCTGGTTTTACAAGGCAGTAATGTGGTGTGTAAGCAGTGAAACTTTATGGAGAGCCACACTGCAGGCTGGTCCACCCCGGGAAGCTCCCTCTGACTCTGCTGTGAGGTGTGACCCGTCTCTAAAGACTTACTAACCAACAGATTTCTTCTTCCTCCTTCCTGGAGTTTTTCACTGCTATGCCAGGTACCAAGTTCAAAACATATATACATATCATCATAGCTTCAACATAAAGTCTTTTTAATTTTTATTTCTTTGTGCTGGGAATTGCATCCAGGGCTAGGCCTTTATACATCTAAGCATGTGCTGTGCCGCTGAGCTACACACCTTTGTCCCCCAAACCTCTTTTTAAACTATCCCTTTAGATAAAAACATAAAGATACGAAAAACTTTCATTGATCCCCTTTCCTTTCCAAATTGCAGTAGACTCTGAGCAACTCCTCTTGAGTGATGAATTCTGTTTTTGTACTCCTTAAATGGTCTGGTCTGGTGAGCTCTGTGGCTGTCTGACTATGGTAGAAAGGATAGTGTTCCAAGGCTGGGCTTCAAAAGACTGCACACCTCGCTTCACCTCAGCCTTTACCACACCCAGCCTAACAGGTTGGACTGTGAGGCCTTCAGAGTAGAGTATCATCCACTCATTGTCTTAACCAGGCCCTGGGCATGCGAGGAGCCTGCTCTGGAAGATGCGGCCACCAACATTTCAGCTACCTGCTGACACACGAACCAGTCCAGCTGGAGCACCATCAGGTTTGAATCGGGGGCACACATGCGTTGGTAAGAATAAGTGGTGATGCTATTAGGCCATGAATTATGGAGTTGGTCGCACAGTGTTGCTAAAGAAATAGCCCTATTTACGGGTCATTTGTAACTCTCGGTTCCATGGTAACTTCTCTATGTAACTGTCTTTCATAAAGCAGACTCAGGTTAGTGTTTCTCCTTTGGTGCTTCTCCTTTGGTCTCCCTTAATGGTCTGCATTTGCCTCTTTTATAATACTTATTTTCTGATGGTAAAAAGCCTCCTGACTCACAGACGGCGAGCTTCGTGAAGCTTGGGTCAATGTCATTATTCAGCGACCACCAAGGGTAATATGCAGGAGTGCCCTACTTAGAACAGGGAGGTCCACCACCAAGCAGGTGATGACTAGCACTCAGGTAACTTCTTCACGTTGGATTTGTGCACAGACTTGTAATTTTAAGGCCTCAGGTCCTCTGAAAACTAGAAAACGGTCAGCTCGTTGACTGAGCGGTTATTGTGTATAAGAACACTATTATTTTCAATGTTTGTCTTAGTGATAGATACACTGTAAATACATCTTTGTCTCACCAGCTGCCTCAAATTCTCTTCTAAAATATTAGTTTTTTTTTAAACTCATGGTATTAAGCATTGACCTGCACAGTTGAAAATAAATTTCATTTCACCTATTTCAGGGTTAGCAATAGACTATTTTTTTCTTAAATAACCTTCAGGTATAGGAAAGGTGCTAATGTCAGAGGACATAGTTGCTTCTGTTATAACCTCACTACAATGAATGTTCTAGATGGTGGTGAACGTGTGGCACACGTGCCACAACTGGCTGTTTGTTATCACTGAAAACTCTGAAAGGCTCCTGTCACTGTTCCAGGATGTGTCTGTACAGAGCTAGAACTAACTAGAGACATCTAGAAAGATGGTTACTCATTAGAATCGTTTTACTTAATGCTTGATATCAAGCTTGAGATGATGATCCTCCTTTAATTATAAACAAGTTTTTGGCCAAGTCACTTATCCAGAGAGTGGCAGGATCAGACTGAAACTTGTCTGCCCTCAAACTTTCTGCTAATTACTGTACTTCTGCTTCTCTACAGTAAGATGAAAAAGGAAACCCTATTGCTTGCTTCCCAAGTCCCATGTAGTATGCTAAAGGCTTTACATGCTTTCACTTATTCTTCCGATTTTTGGAAGAATGTAAAATTCTGTTATTACTATTCCTATATTATACGTGAGCCAGAGAGGTAATTTCAAATGCTAAATGACAGAGCCAGGATTTGAACCCAACTCCATTATCTCACAATGAGTGCTAAATATTTTTGGAGTGAACTCCTGTCATCATACAATCAAATTCTAACACATGTTGGTTAGACAGAACAAGCATAAATGAGGCTAAAATAAGGCAACACGTTCAGAGTTATTTCAAGTTGAATGGAGAAAAAAAACGCTGTAGAAAAATACTTTGACTTTTCTAAAAATGGTCAGCAAGTAGCTTAAATGGATCAGATGTCATTTTTATAATAGATTGCGTTGTTTAAACTGGATCTGGCCAGTTCTCTATGTTCTTACAATGAAATTCTTGGGAACTCTCAGCATTTTAAAACAGATTTAAAACCAATTCAGTCAGTGAGGATGTATTTAAAGTGTATGACATTGTAATTACTTTAGTATTTTCCCATGGAGAAGTGGAAAATATTCTATATGGTCTATAAAAACAAGTCATTTGAGGAAGAAGATGAAAGGTTTCCAAGTTATGGTGGTTTGGTTTTACCTTCCTGAGCGTATATAAAATGGCATCCTAAGGAATAGGGCATGCTCGTGTGTGTGTGTCTGTGTGTTAGAAGCTAATCTCTTTGCTTACGGTAAGCTCATATTGACTCAGCCTCGAGTCACAGTGAGAAATTAGGCTCAGTTGTTCAGCAGGGAATTGGGAATGACCCTTGTAGGGAACATTTCCCCTCCTGCTAGTATGTGGTGGGGCGTACACACAGGGGAGAAGGGTCCCCATTGAGATTTCAAAGTCTCACTCGTGGAGTATCCTAAAATGTCAATAAAAGACTCTTTATTCATAAATAACTGATACGCGGTCATTTACGTCTGTACATTTATCTTGAAAAGTCTGTAACCATCCAGTTTTGTTTTTTTTTTTTTTGCAAACTCTACATAAAACATCCAAACTGTCCATTTTGTTCAGTACAATAGAACACAGCTGTTTGGCATTACCAAATATATATGTATATATATTTATATATCTGTACATGTGCTGAAAAGAAGCCAGTGCAGCCTTCTCTAAGAAGTCCATCCAAGTTTACTGTACAACATTCAGAATTTACATTGATAATACAAGGCACAAAAAGTGTGGTATGAAGCCAAGGCCATGCTTTATTCACACTCTCTCCTCTGGCTTGCTTACTCCTTCAGCTTCATGTCAAATTTAGTGTTCAGCCCCGCTTTTCAAATTTTACTTTCTTTTTGGCTTTGAACACATCAAATAAAAGTTGAGTGGTATGGGTTTGAGATATGAATCACTTGCTAGAACACCCCCATGTACCTTCCCAAAATAAACAGAACAAAATATGTTTTAAATTCTTCCATACAGAAATGGAGGTCAACAACAACTCCTATTTTTTTTGTTGGTTTGTTTTGGTTTTGGAATTTGTGCTAGGAGAATAAGCCATCTTTCTTCTACCTGCTTATGTTTGCAAGATTTCTAGGTCAAGATTTCAGTGTATGTGTCAAGCAGATACAAGTGTGAAGAATGGAAACTCTGTCTTTATTCCAGTTTATAAAAGGAGGAGAAAGTTGTGTTCTTGACCAGAACATTCTGGCGGTCTGAGCGTCTCCCCACCTTTCTGTGGAGAAGTGCTGAACGGGAGCTTGGTACATTAGGATGAACCTGGGTGCTTCCGAAGGGCAGTTTTCAGTTTCTCTCAGATGAGGATAAGGTGGCTGCATCCTGTGGTCTCCCTCTTAGCACCATCAGAACTGCTGAATGGTGCCATATGAGAATATGACATCCAATTCTTACTGGAATGTCTGTGTTTTTATCAAGGTGGGTCACGAGGCATGACATTCTGCTTATACACGCCTTTCAAATATCACCTCTCCTTTGAAGATTCTCCAGAACCACAATTACATCTCTACCTGCCATAGATACTAAATTTTCAGGGAATCTAATAAATTGTTTACTTTTGGAATTCGGGTATAAATAATGCTTGACATAAATGAAATGCTTTTGTACAGTTAGGAAGATCTGAAACAAAGGGCATTTTCATTGTAACCAGGTCTTTTGTAAAAGAATTTCTGATACATTCTTCCATTCATGCAAAGAACTATGTTACCAGTTTCAGTGACATAGTCTGTAATCAAAATGATGAATTTTTTGGAAAAAAAAAGACATAATCTCTGCTGAACGTAACAGTAGGGATAGGGCAGGAAATTTTTAGGCCTAAACATGAAGCTTACTGCCTTTTTAATCTTTGGGTTCAGATGGGGGTACGTTTGAAGACATGAAGTTTAAATGTTACTGTCTTAGGCCCACCTCATGAGGACATTCCAAATCCATGATCTTAACAGTAAAAGGAAAAAGCAATGAGTAGCTGCTTCAAAAACCACAATTATTCTATGTGAGTTAAATTTCCTACTTCAGATCACAGCACTACACACTAGTGACTAACAGCCAGGTCTGGTTCCCATCCCCTTTCATCCTGTGCAACAAGACGGCATCCTAAATTGCCATTGTGATTCTGTTGATGACCCTGGAGCGGGGACGCACGGAGTCCATGAGAGACGCTGGCTCTCCTAGAACTGCTTTTGTAAAAAACACCACATGCTGTCAGTACAGCCAAGCAGCTTTGTAACTGCAGCTTTTGAAAGAGTTTGGAAAGAAAAACACAAAATATGCAACACATCTAAGATTAGTAACATTTTCACTTTTGTGACATTTGACAAAATACGTTTTTGCTTGTACTTCAGGAAAAAGTCTATGCAGACAAAACAGTGGAAACTACGGAAACGGTGGCCATTCAGCTTTTGGCTAAAGCATCAATTTTCAAATACAGCGCTATGGCAACAAACACCAAAAGGCTAAGAAAAATTTTTTTCGCCATCTGCAGGCCAACATTTTGCTCTCCCGTTTGCTGTGGCTATCGCCTCGAGTCCAGTCAATAGGGAGCTACTAAGGAGTCAAACGCTGCAATGTTTCATGAGGAAACAATGAAAATGGGCCGCACAGTGGGCCGGACAGCCACCTTGCTCAGCAATTTCCTGCGACCTTTACAGAGCTGAAACAGAGATCTCAGAGAACATCATCTTCAACACATCTGAAAGCCAGATCATTCGGCACATTCACAGAGGGCAGAGAGACCAAGAACTTGAAGAGAAAAAGGCTAAAAGGAAAAACAAATGCATTTCAAGAGATTTTATAACATTATGAAATTCACAGGTAAATTTGCCTGAGTTGGCAACTGGAGAAACATTACCTAAAACCTATGATAACATGTTACTCTCTACCTTTGTTTATCAATCCTGATGTTGAGAATTTTTGTCAAGAAAAATAACTGCCATAACTCCCGGGCTTTTTTAAGCCAAAGAGAATCTTGTTTTAGTGATTTGACTTAACAGTCCCTCTTACTGCCAACTGAAAGAAAAATACAGAGACCATGGCAAAGGGTAACACCTCCACAGTCAGAAAAAAATAATAAAAAGAGGAAAGTTCCCCTATTTAAAGAGAACTGTGTCACTTCTATCTCATCTTATACAAAAAAGCCAATAAAATTTTTGTGGGAATACATCTGAATTTTATGAGACTCCCTGTACCGATAAATGAAGTTTGCATTTAAATCTGTATAGTGAGCTTCCTTTTGGCTTAAACGATTTTAATGTAAACCAGGAAGTCGGTACAAGCAATGTTGTAGAGACTGTAAATCATCTTTATGATGCTGCAGTCTGCCAAAGCTGTGAATTGTACCATTTTGGTGGCATAATTTTAAGTCATGTTTAAAGCGTGACTATTAGACTTAAATGTCTTTGCGCAATGAGAGATTTGGCATTGTGTAGAATGTTTTGGAAAAAGAAATTAACCTATCAAGTATTTAGGGCCACTTTTAATTTTTGCTTCATTTTGCACTCAGACTGTAAGACTTCCTAATTAAGTGCTTAGACTAATGAGTAAATATCTTTCAAAAGGGGTATTTGTGTTGTGACAGGTAAATATCATAGAAAAAGCTTTGGGTCACAGTAAATAACCATGAGTTTAAGGTGAACTAAGACTTTATCTGACCTGGAATCCCTTTCCCCCACCTACACACCTTGGTCTGTAAATCTCACAAACATGGGTTCTCTTTGAAATTCTGTTGGAAAGCACTGCATAATCCTAATATTCAATGACCACAGAATTTCATACATTAATATAGAAATCCTGTGTAGTATAATAGCAGAAGTACAAAAGAAATGTAAAGGTAAAATATGAACAAAAAAGATGAATTTGAATGAACCTTGGGCTGAAAACTGAGGCGAATCATACAAACTTTTCCTTTGTTACTATATGTGATATAATGTTCAAGTGTGTTGATAAATCCGGGCCAAAAGAAAAATCCCCCCAAATGTGGGAAATTCCAGACATTCAGGAATTAACAATAATCTCATCTCATGTTAAAATAATCTAGAAAGATTCCAAGGGTACTCACTTATTTTTTTTATGTTTTAAAATATTTAAAAAACATAATTCTTCAAAGGACCTGTGTGGATTCACAAAATAGATGAAATAGTTATAAAGCCAATTAGAAGCACAGAAGAAAAAAGCGTAAGATGATTTAAAATAAAATCCTCCAAAGTGTATGCTAACATAAGCTCTGTAATGCGCTTTCAACAGGTTATTCCTCAGCATATTAATACAGACTCCAACTGCATCCAAGCTGCCTGTCAACTCTAGTGTATTGTGACTGGCCATTCATTTTCCCCTCTTTCTCTCAAAAGTCCTATTAGTAATATCAAGTGATTTACATTTTCATATTGTCTCTGAATCATTCCCCAGAAGAAATAAACAAGTGGAGCACATTAGCAAGAGGGTGCTTTCCTGATGTAGATAATGGTATCTTGAAATTATGCTTGAGAGTTCTAAGATGATTCGTCTGTTCTATGTAATAAGCCTTTGGTTCCTGAGAAGAGCAAGATGCTTTTGAGTTACATGTAGCAAAGCCTTCTATCTAATACAGGGGACCACATTTACCACACATTAGTTAGAGAAAATGGCCAATGCATTGAAGACTTCTTCAATACTTATCCGTGGTATCATAAATTCGACCTGTCTTCAGGTCTTTTCCCACTTCGGAGGAGATCCACAATACCTTTTTTTTTTTTTTTAAATAAGAGATCTACAAAAATTTTCTTTAAAAAAACTGATTATATGCCCATTATCAAGTACTATTTCCCTCATTCCCTGGCTACTTTTATTCTATTCTTATGTAGCCAACCTCTAAGTAGCAGATTAGCTGCCTTGTAGTGAGTCTAGGTTCTTGACTTTGGTTGTCCTGACTGTGGACAGCTAATGAAAACATCCACCAGATGATGAGCAGTAGCACACCTGTTCATCTTTAGTCTACCAGGACGTCTTGTCAAAATGACTGAATAGATGGAGTCATTTTGTGTTAAGATGAGTGTCATGATTTTGTGTTAAGATGAGTGTCATGAGTTATCTGTGAATTTTAATTCTCTCAATATTACTGCATCTTCTCTTAAAAAGAATCCTAAAGTGATAGCCACATGTTAATATTCTGTAGAGAAAACTACGTGGTGAAGGTGAGCAGCCGGAGCTTGAAGGCTCCTGCAGAACGTGTGTGGTTCCTGGGACAGCATGATTGAGGGATTCTGGAGGTCTCTTTGCTAAGGTATCACTCAGAGCAAAGACTATCTGCTGATTCTCCATGAGACAAAAAGGAAGATGACCTACAGTCCAACTGAGAGGGTTGTGGTAACGCAGAACTGAAAGGTTAGAAAATTTCTAGATCCTGGGTTGGAAAGTACAGTAGAACACTTCACTCGCTTATCACAAAGTTTCTGGCAAACTGGATCAACATCTGTCTCAAGTAAGAGTGGCTGCTTATTTGAGAACTGTGACGTCTACAGCTTGTATGTGTCCTTTGACCTGGCTAGACCTTTGCTATCTTTGTGTCCATGTAACAAGCTGTGTTCTAATAGCACTCTGCAATCTGAGTGGTTTATCTGGGAATACGGATGCTCATTTTAAGTCAAATGAAATAATTTTTCATGTCAAAAGGTCTAACTATGTTCCTTGAACACTTTCTACTGCAATGCGTAAAGGAAGATTAGAAGAGATGGGTATGTTTGTCTCTGGGAAAAAAATGAAGGTGAGGTATTCTACATGAACTGGTTTGTGATCTAATTTTCAATCTTGTCTCCATTAAGTGGCAAGTACAGACAGGAAATTGCTGCTGGTGTGATAGATTCAGAATCTAAATTCTGTACGCCCTCCTTGCCATTGCTAAAGTCATATGCATGGGTTGGCAACCCTGTTTCACTTCTAAAAACCAGTTTTACAATGATTCGCGAATCTGATGCCAGGTGGTAGAAAATTCTGACAGTCTGGTACCAAAATCAGCTGGTCCTATGGGGCACATCATCAAAAACCTGTTTCAGAACATGCATTTAATCCATCTCTGCCTTCCCAGCTTTATCATAGCTCATCTCTTCCCACAGCTACTTCAGTGCAGATAGGCCCTCACTTCTATCCTTGTCACTCCAAATCTGAGGATGGCGTCTATTGTTAACCTGTGTGTGGATTCAGAGGACACTGTACAGCCCTCTTGTGGCTAAGAGAGCTCGTACTTTTCCCTACTAACATCTTGCACTTATTAAAAAAAAAACTCAGTTTCTTCAACCAGAGAGTCTCACTGATCATAAGGGCTCAATTCCCCAAATGCCACTGAGTAGAAAGCTGCCTCTTTCTTTCCCATTTAAAGCAGTGTCCCAACGCTGGCCATCCCTCTGCCTCATGAGAGGAAGTTGACTAGAGTCCATTTGGCCTGCTGTAGTTGAAGTCGGCTTCATCGAGCTGGGATTCTGTAATGTTCGAGAGTTTCGTGTGTGTCCTCCCAATCTCTTCAAGGGCACAGGCCAGGGAGTCGAGGTCACCATCCTGCTGATGGCGAGCTTCCCACAGGTTCAGAATGACAGCAGATGGGCTACTTTGTGTCGCAAAATAAGATAAATTCCTGGACAGAGTTAAAGAAGAAAAAATCACCGTAAGAAAATTTTAAATAAACTTTAGTAGATATTATTTCAATGGGGGTGGAAAGTTATACTAAGGTAGATCTGGGGTGGTCTAGTTTGTATTCCAGCAAACAACTGAAATTGTCCTTTGACATACTACCGATGGCCTTCTTAGCCCCTGAGTCTTGTCTCTGTTCTCTTTCCTTGAACTGTGTGCATCTCTCTTGACAAGTCCCTTGAAATTACTCCCTTAGTTTATGTGATAATACAACTCATTCCTATCTTTGAAAATACGTGACCCCTTCCTCCGTCAGTAAACATAACTATTGAAGGACTGCCAAGGTTTCGTCTTTGATTTCTTGCCCTTCTTTTCTTCCTCAGTGGGCCCATACGTGAAATGGAGTAGTTAATTCCAAATGTCTAACTCTGCATCTTCAATCTTATCAGCTACAGGGAGCTAGTTATAGATCTCTAAATGTGCTTAGGGTTGCTCTGATCACACGTCCTTTCATCTGCTCAAACTCGGTGCACCAGCAACATCCCATGGCCGTGCCTCCAAAGTAGTTCCCTTTGTAACTATAACAAGTCTCCTAGCGTTTACAACAGTATCGTTCCAAACTCATGCTATGGCATTTGTATTTGACCCCTTCCTTAGTACTGTTTCTTCTTTTGTGATGTAGTCATTGGCTTCACTCTTCCTCTCCATTCATACTACTTGTAAGTAATTTATATGCCATCACTTTTTGGCCTAAGTCACAGCAAAAGCTTCCAAGTTCTGTCTCCAAATCCTCCACCTAGTTCATGCTGCACTCCATCTCCTCAATCATATTTTTCTAGTTGTTTTCAATGCCTTACTTTCTCAGCTGTCAGTATGGTTACTGAGATACATAGCTCTGGAAATCTCCTATGTGTTTATATAAATACACACCCATACATAGCCCCGAGTCCTCCTTCGTTCCTTGAGCCGCCAGCCCTGACTTCCATAATACTTGGCTACTGCTTTTCATTTAATCTCTTCCACTCGCTAGGGAGAGCTTGTCCACTTCCTTCCTTTGCCCTGATGTTCAGGACTGTATCCAATCCCATTTCCTCTTTCCCGAAAATGATTTATATCTTCGCTGAACTTTCGTTGTCCTTGGCTTAAACTCTTATTTCTGCTGTGTATGTGTGAACTCTGTCCTGCCAATTTGACTACAAACACCTGAAAGCTGAGGGTCATATTTAAAGAAGATTCTGAATTTACTATGGCACTTACCGTAACACTAAGACAGGTGTTTATCCAACACCCATTTCCTGAATAATTGACTCTTACAAGACTTTTTTCAGATGACACAAGTTTCTTCAGTGAAAAAATGATAACCTTTTAGACAGTAACTTTGCTGTGATGAAGACTAAGATAACACAGAGGACTCAAGGTCACTGTTTCTCATAGGCGCCCTTACAGTAAGGACAGAAATGTCACTTCTGGTGAAATTCTGACGAGTTAAAGCATTTTCAGAGAAGTGTCTGCTTTAGGGATGGTACTACTTCCAAACCTCTATGCTTGGCGTGTACTCACAAAGTGGATTTATATAAATAAGAGCACTCGGAAGAGAAGACGTGTTTTTAATGGCACAGTTCCATTTATAAGCATCACACACACACACACACAGCAGTTCTGAATGAATAAAATGCTATCTTTTCCAAAGGTCTTCAGAGACCATTTGCAGCCAGATGGTTGCCTTATACACAGATACCAAGGTCGCTACATATACATTCCACTGCCTGTGTAACTTTAATTGAGAAAGGAAGGTGGCCTGCTCAAAAATGTCCTTTGTAGTTTCTTTTTAATCTCTCCTTCCGTCTTTATTTTTAGAAGGTTATTTATTTCTACCCCAATAGAAATGTTACCAAAAAAAAAAAAAATCTGCTTAAGTCATTGAAGGAAGCCTTTTTCCTTTATTGGAGAACTCCGTTTTGAATACTGGCACTTCTTCCTGGGCATGTGGGCATGTTATTATCTCCCTGCACTTACATCAATTTTCAGGCAGGATGCAGACTGAAGGAACAGCGGGAGAAAAGCACCCTGAGAACTGAGGCCGGTGTCAACCTTGGGTAGCCTGTGTGAGCATCTCTTTTCATACCTGTTACCAGAATAATGAGTCTGGACATACTTTTGTTTCTGGTAGGCATTAAGTAAGTTTTACAGTCCCCATTGTTTTCTCACAGACAACAGCAACAACAATAAGAGCAGGACCAGCTTTCTCACAATTTTACTGAGGATTCGTATTTTGTATTTGCTACCGAGCATCGAGTATCTTGGGTTCTGCAGGAGTGACTGGAAAGAATCTTTATGCTCCTATTAACTCAAAAGTTAGACTGTAATCTATATCAGGGTTGACAAATGTTTTCAGTAAGTATTTCTGGCTGTGTGAGCCTCTGAGTTTGCTGTGATAGCTACTGCACTCTGCCAAGACAGTGAGAAAAAGCAGCCACTGGCAATACATGCGCTACCAAGCACGTTTGTCTTCCAATAAGACTTCAGGTAGCGACACTGAAATTTGACTGCTAAACAGTTTCCACGTTTCCCACATTATTAAACTCCTTAGTTTGTAGTTATGAAAACAGGTGTGGTTGTCACCACTGTGTTGACTCTTTTCCTGTGCTACCTATAAATCAAACCGGATATCCATAGCTAAGAGCTATGTGACAGGTCAGCCTGAGCATCTTGGATGGCCAAACTTCCTGAATCCCAAGCTATGTGTTCCGCTTCGAGTACTCACAGAGCTTTATCCATTTAAATGTCGGGGATCTTTGACACTTGGAGACATGACAGGGAAACTGATCATAAAAAGCGCAATCATAAAACTGTGAGAGGGGCATAAAGATCGTGTGCTGAAGATGATTATGAATTTTTGTTAATATAACATGAAAAACATCCATGAACCTAAATAGGGTGGAAGGTGTGCTGGGTACACCAGCCTAGAGGAAGGTAGGACTTAGGGCCTAGAGCAGAAGGGCTCCTGCTGGCCACGCGGCTCTGCATAGTCCCTCGAATGTCTGGATTTTGGAATAGGCACTAAGGGCTAAGGGAAGCTAAATGATCAAAAGAGTCAGAAATAAAACTCACTTGGCACCAATCTCTAAACATATTGTAGCAAGTAAAATGTGCTTCCTAAAGCAAGTTTTAGATGTATTTTTTGAATTTACACAAGCACACTCAGCAAAACACATCCAAATTTCGAATTCTACTTCATTTTAAGATACATAGAGGAGCCTTGGCAGCCTTTTTACCAATAATACGATGAGTTTTGGAATTAATAAGTATTAAAGTTTACCTTCCTGTCTACAACAAAAATTACTGTTGAAAAAACCCTGAAATCCTAATAGGCTACTCCTCAAATATAGCTATGCTATTTTACTGAGTACATGGATGCAAATGCATTAGGAGTTTTTGAAAATTGGTATGCCATATATCCATTTGGTTATCTTTGTACTACCCTTTTATTGCAATTATTTTGATCCTCATCTTTGTAACCTATTTCTCTTCATGATGATGCTGGTACATTGGGTACCAGGGAGCAAATGTACACACAACTCAGGGAACATTCTTACTACCAGAAGGTGTCATCCACAGCAATAGCTGAATTTAAGCCATTTCCTAAATCTGTCTGTCTGTGAAGTGAAACCAAAACATTAGCAAAAGATAGTAATCCTGAATAATTAGGTAGATGGTTGAAAGTGAAGCTTAACTGTTTTCTTTCTCTATAGAAACTCTGAATGAAGCCAATATTTATTATGTGCATCTTCGATGCTTCTATTCTTGCTTTTTTATGTGCTGTATTTCAGGAATCCTTTTGTTACAGCCTTTGCAAATTCTGCTCGACTGAGGTAATGTAGAAAATTAAGATCTAGTTTCTGTGATGTCATAAAGACATTATATATAATGCAGGAAAGATTATCTAATCTCTGAAATTTAGGAATTTACTTTACAATCATCGTATGATTTTACTTTAATTCATTTGCCCTAAAATCTATAGACTATGACTTGATCTTTGGAACTCTCACAGAATGAATACTGATAAACTGTAAAATACATGTGAACAAGAAGATCAAAGCTTATGCTAAGATAGTTAGACACATTTCTTCATGTAAGCTCATTGAATACTAATTGTTTATTAAATTCAATTTTGTTTTGTTGAGTATAAGCGCTGCCTATACACCTAAATTCCTGGGGGTTTGTTTTATGGCCACGATTAACTTCATCTTTCAGAGACTTCCCTATCCCCATCCCTTGGCCTCAATTAAAAGCCTGTGCTTTCTGTGGAAGCCAGGTAGAATCGGAAACATGAATCTTCACCAATTTCACTAGCGAGGACATCGTACAAAGCTGAAGTTTTGTTTTGTTTTGTCTTTTAATTTTTGTTAGTACATGTTTAATGATTCAATTCATTGTGTTGAGTTGGTACGTGTACATAACACGTCTTGACTCTTTGGCATCCTTTTTACCTACAGTCCTTCCCTTTCCCTCCATCTCTTTGTTAGACAGAGTCTTATTTTTCAAAATACATCTTTATACCAATACCTGTGTTAAGCCAATACGGAACTTTGGTTAGATGTATGGACATTTGGAAATAGCTATTGAAACTTGTGATTTCTTTTGGGCGTACAAGATGAGAGGCAGAGGGCGGAATTGAGAGGTCATGATAAAATTCTGCCATATAAGGTCTTTATAAATTATTGAAACACAGGCCTGATTTTGTAAAAAGGAAAACTGGCTAGAAATGCCCCCTTTTCTTACTTCTATGAAAGCTTTCGGGTCTTTCAGAATCCCTGCAGTATTCAAATGCAAATACCCAGGGACTAGTACATCTAAATCCTCCATCAGTTAACAAAGGGCGAGATAACAGTAATGCTGAGAAAGGCACAAGTCTGTGTCTATCTTGGCCCCGGGAAATGTATTGAAGAACTACCAAGGGCACCCCTACTTGCATGTGGCCTAAAAGGGACTCCTTTCCATTTTCAATTCCAGATAACCAAGTCTTTTTTTTTTTAAAGTAGCTCAGAAACATGCTACCAGCGGGCCAATGAACCTATTCACAAGCTGTAAGCTTTTCTTCTGACTAATTGTGAGAATTTCAAACTAAAATACAGTAAGAGGGGCTGGGGATTTAGCTCAGTGATTAGAGTGCTTGCCTTGTAAGCACAAGGGCCTGAGTTCGATCCCCGGCACCACAAAAAAATAAATAAATAAATAAATAAAAATAAAATACAGTAAGAGGCCACATTTGAGCTGCAGCCCATAATCCTTAGTGCGGAGGACACCTCCTACCAGGTATGGGCCGTAAGTTTATTCACAATTTAGGTTTTCACTCAGCATTCGGAAGGGACTATTTGTACCTGTGCCAGGTCAGAAGTATGTTCATATTCTAGGAACCACTGTCACCTATATCTCACTCAAGTTTTGTTTTAAGCCATGAAGAAGCACAATCTAAAAATACTTCTTTCTGAGTAGTTTGGCAATATAAAAAGTAAAAACTAGTTCAGCTGCCTATAAATTGGACAATATCATTACAAGAACAGTGTATAGTTCTAGAGCAAAGAATTGAAACATGGTCCTAATTTTAAAATATCAACACCAATGGTCTCACTTAATGAAAGCTTCTCATATGGTCCAAAGCAACCCACCAGAAGGTTCTTTACGTACAAATAGAAGACAAACAGCCTTTCACTGACTAACATTAAATGAACATACCATAAGCACTTGGCCCCTTTCTCAAGTTTCATGTGCAAACTTCAGCCTAGCCGGGCACTCAACAGACAGCAAAGCCGCTTCTGGATAGGGCGAGGCAGCGATTCCTTTACTAACAAGCAAGGGGAGAGTGTTCTATTCATTGCCCCTCTGAATCTTAACCCGAATAGAGAGTGATGCAGAGAACCCGCAGGAAAAGGACACAGAAGACCAGGGTCACGCTGAGCTACACTCCGCCCTGCCCATGAGTGGTGCGTTAATTCTTTCAGGCTGATTAGTTGATTAGTTTGGCAGTAAAACTTCCCCCGTTGTTATCCTCATGCCTATTCCATTATCTGGTTTTTGAAAATGAATAAAAAGATTTCTTTGGAAAAATATATTAAAGTCTTGGTACCTGGAACACTGAGTTGCTAAATAACAAAAAAGGCAGTTGTGGTCCTTTTTCTGTTCTCCAGTTTTACTCCTGATGGGTTACGTTCAAGACAATCCGTCCATTGGGATCCGTCCCATTTGGGAAAGGAAAAACAGCAAATCAAAATCTACTTCTCCTGGAATTCGTTGGAAAAAAATAATTCAAAATAAACTCACTTTTCCTGTTCAATAACCTTGAGACAGTGTTTGACAACCCTGCGGGCAAAGTGGAGCGACCAGCATTTACTCCAAGAAAAAAGCCACCATGCTGATCCTGCGTGGGGGAAGGTGAAATACTTCTACTTCTCACTTTGCAAACTGCTCAGTATGTGCTGCAATAAAACTTCATGAATAATTGAAAAGAAAGTCCCTTAAAGGGAGGCACTCTGGTAAATAAGGTAAAATCTCTCCTGCGATTGTACAGTCTTAAGTTATGAAGACACCTTCAGATGTACTGACATCAGACTGTTCAGTGTCATTTGAAATGGCACTTGCAAGAGGCCTTGTTTAGGCTATCGTGGGGCTCTGGCTGGCCCATCTTCTCTGAAAACTACATTCGCCAAAAGGAGGAAAGCCCGTAAGCCAGCACAAACTTAGCACCAACTAGGAAAAAAAGGGCAACACCCGCCATCACCTCTTGGAGCTTCTAGTGTGAGCACAGGTTTAGTTACCTTGGGGGAACATAAAATCTTCTTTTCCACACTGCCTTCAGGGTGGACACCTGCCACTTCTAAACCGTGTATAGCTCGTTCTCGACTGTTCTTGTCCCCGGGCTGTCTCTTCTCAGCTTCACATTAGCAGGCAGTTTCACGAGTCGTTGACTTGGGTAGAATGAAGCCCACACACCCACGCTCTGCGGTGTGGGCCCCTCCGGCTCCACTGTAAGGGCTTTTCAGATTTCAGACCCTGCATAAGTCCACTGGGCTAGAACCAGAAAATCTGATTTGAGCTTCATTGTATTTTGCCTCCAAGGAACTATGCAATGCTGTCGCCCTGTGTATTCATTCTCCTTAAGGGAGTCATGAAGATTGTTTTCTGGAATGGCAGCCTCGCACCCATTTTTATTACTTAAAGCTTAGGGTGTGTTTTCTAGCCTCTAGCCCGCAGAACCAGAAAACTCATTTTGCTGTAATTATAGAGATTTCCTAAAATGTGGGCACAGAAATGAAGCAGACATTTTGTATGCACTCTGTAGTTATCTTTTTCTGTCCCTTTTCCTCTCTTCTTTACCCCAAACCTGACTCTGAGTCTGGTCTAGCTCCAGTGGACTGTTAACCATATTCAGAACCAGATTAATAAGCTGTCTCGTGACCTTCCACTGTCCTTTCCAACTTTCCTCTGGCCATTTCTCTGCTCCTCTGCATCCAATTAAGAGGGCGGACAGAGGGAATGAAAAGACATGACCTCAATGTGAGAAGAGTCTGCTTCTCATTACAGGTCCTGTTGGAAGATTTGGTGGGAAAAGAATTGTCACGGCACTGCTTATCAGCCATGAGGTTTGAGGACTTGCATTTGTTCAGTTTTTACAGCACACCCGTTAACCCCAACATCTGAAATATGTCATTGGTTTTAACCAGCCGACTGATGAGCAGTATGTTTCCCTGGCAGTGCTTACACATTTCCAAACAAGTATACTGTCCGGGAGGGTCTTGAACAAAACTGTTAATCAAGTGTGACAGATCTACTACTTCCCGTTTTAGAATCCTTTCTTCCATCTTGGCTGTTTACCTTCTACCCCTTCACCCGCATCTCGTAGGTCTTTTCCCTTAGCAATGTGACCACGATGGGTGTTTTACACAAGAATTTCTGCAATATGGAACTCACGAGGCCTTACAAAAGAATGATCTAGAACTTGGGATAGTGAGACCCAAGGGAAAAGACAAGACTCCTGCATAACGTCAGCAATATAATCTGTTTTCTTTTATGATTAAATCCCTTGTTGTCTGTTCACATCACTCTACTTCTGAGGAGGCATGTTTTAAGGTCAAGTGTACCAGTCTATGGAAGAATTCACATTATTCATTACTGAATTACCCAAATGAAGTGATCTTATTTAAGTATGTTTAACTGTAAAGATCAGTATCACAAAAATACAAAGTGTTGTGGAACTTTAGATCTGGGGGGATTACTTCTGGCTGGAGCAGGTAGTTTCAGATAATATTTACATGGCCAATTCCTTAATTCTCAGCCCGACTCTCCACTCACATGCAGCTAGGAGCACTGAAGTGGAGAGTAACTGCGGCTGAATTTACGGGCTGAAAGTGCGCTCTCAGCTTAGAGATGCAGCAAGCTGAGTAATACACAAAGTTTGCGCATGAGGTCCCTGGTGCTAACTGCCATCTGCGGCATTCTTTGTGAGCTGTGTGCGTGTTCAGCAGGACCCATGTGGGAGCAAGTTGCGAGGCCACATACGCTGCCAGCTGTGCAACATACACACTGTCCTGTCACACAGTCCCCTAACTTTCTGTCGCCTGTCTCGTCTTTCCTGTTCAGATGTAAGTAGAATCTTTTTGGCAAAAAAGCATATTAGCATCAGTGACATCTGCACTGACCAAATGGAGAGAGAGAACATTTTTCACTGGCATTAAAATAAAAGCAAATATTTTCTCCATTCTCTTTGAAAACAACTCTTTCTTTATGACTGGAGAGCTGTGACTTTGCTATCATTTTAACATTGTTAGGAATTGAAATGAGGTAAGAGTCAGTAACTGTTATATCAAGATCAAGATGAGGGAGGTCTGTGAATAAAAGAACTGACTTTGTGCTTCGTGATCATCTTTCTATTTTTGACCCCAGAGTTAATGAAACCCTGCGCTTTTGAAATAACTTCCTAACCCAATAATATGGGTATATTGTTGGTTCTAGGTTTCTGTGTTTTACATTTATTAGCGTAAAATCGGTGCTCTGGGATCACACAGCAGGAACTTGTGGATTACACGGGAAGGTCTCTTCCTTCTCTGTCACTTACATTTCTTTCCATGAAGAAGAGCGTCTATCTTTCGTTTAATAAATTCAGGAAAGGAGCTTGAGCAACTCTGCAAAATGAGAGTGAGACTTGGCTAAGATGGTACGAGGTGGTTTTTAGTCATCCTCCTATTCTGCAGCCACCTGTGCCGTACCCACGCCAGCCTCTTGCGCCCCGCAGAGCTCGGCTGCCGAGGTGAAGGAGAATCCTCAGTCCAGGTACCCTGATGGGAGTGACAGCTCGCATGGAAGTTTTTCTAAATCAGACCAGACTAGTACTCAAAATCGGTGTTCAGTGAACTACAAACAGGAGGCCAGATATGGGGCCTTGCCTGTTGCTGTGAGCACTGGAACACGGCTGGGTCTACTGGTCTGTGTTTTTTTCTGGCCGTTTCCACACTACAGAGGCAGAGATGAACAGTCGCTGAGTAGTGACAACGGATTCCCATGAGGCCTAAATTATTTACTCTCTCGTCTTTTACAGAAAACAATTTTTGCTGACCCCTAGTTTGAATCCTTTTCGCTCTGTAGCTAGGCTACTTTCGAAGATCAAAGCTAGAGACTAAAGAGGAAGGTGGGAGGCGCTACTCACTGAAATTGAATACGTCAACTATAAAGGATTTCAAGGTGGAGCACATTACATATATTCATGCTATTCTAATTTGGTAATTACTATGACAACGTGAAGGGGACCAACTAACATCTGTTGTGAATCTACATATTCTGAGCACTGTTAGAAATTTTCCAGAAATCAGGCATGTGACTTATTTAAAGGGGATTGAGGCTTTGCTGGAGATGGAATCTTAGGAAAAAAACAAACCAACAGGTATACCAAGGGCTCAAGCTTTACCACCCCAGTGAAAAACACTGGTGGGGTGCTGGGCCCCAGCACAGCCCGCTCATGGTCCTTAGTGGCAGGACACGAAGGGCCACTGAACTCGGGCACTCAGTGGGAAACGCATTTCCCCTACTGTGAGACATCAGAAACAGGTGACTTTGGTGGAGGCACCACTTTAGGTCTTACTTACACGGTTAAATGGAGATCAAAATGGAACCAGGCAGCAAAATGTTCCTTCTGTGGATTAATGATGGCATCTGTGGTACATAAATACTTTGTGGCAGGTTTTTTTCTCAAATGGCCACTTAAAAATCATAAAATTGGGGGGTATTTGTCTTTCTGATGCTCCTATTTTGTGGAGTAGATGTCTATCTTCTTGTTCCCCTCCCCCTCGCCTGAATAAATCATCTTTATTTTAAAAAAATCATAAAATTTTATAGTCAAGATGAGATAGAGAGTTGATTTACTTCCAATTCTATGAACTGCATTTCGGGAAAGAGAAACGGAAGGATGGTAAACGACACATTCAGGTAGACCGGCATCGGTAGCAAAACCAGTGTTTTGAGCTTCTGTCCAAAGTACTGTCTGTCGGTCAGTCTCTCTTGTTAAACCAAATTATGTTCTCTGGGTTAGTTTCGTATTCGGTGTTCCTGCTGGTCAGAAGAGAACTTGAAGTGACTGTGATACTGTCTGATATGAAAATAAGACGCCTCAACCTTCATCACACTTCCTGGAGATAGTAACCTGTTTTTCTTGTACACTCCTGTATTTTTGTATTCTTGCCTTTTCAAGAATGTTATCTGTTCTTTCCCGGCCTGCCTGCTCTGTAAACTGTTTCCTCTGGCAGTGACTCATCCAACTACTTTCTAGCTGGATGCTCTGGACTTGGCATCCAGATCCCTTCGGAGACAGGGAGTCACCCTCCACCCGTTCTTGGCAGACATCTGCCCTCCCTCTCAGAAAGGAAGAGTCAGGTAGGGTGTCTGTGCAAATAAGGAGCGAAAAATGGAAATGTGAGAGCTAGCCAAACAGTAAGAAAGGAAAGGGAAAAAAATACAGTACCAAAGAAAAGGGAAATTAGATGATCCTGGCAAAACTTCTTCCCATCTCTGCTCATTCTGCAGCATGCCGAGGGCGGACTAAGTGGGGAGATTTCACTTGTGGGTGCTGTCTCCCTGAGATCATCCCGAAGCTGAGCCCAGACCTGGCCGTCCATCAGGGTGGCTTCCGAGGGCGTCACCTGCCTTTCCTGTCTAGAGTCGCTGAGTGCATTGCGGGTCCCTTCTGCCCGTAACTCAGCCGCAGTGTGATCACAGTAAGGACCAGTGTCAGTTTCCGCAGCACACTCATTCAAGGCGTCTATGTCACCTTCCTCTTATCTGACGCCTTCTGCCTTTGGGCCTGAGGGTCATCTCCAAACTTCCTTTTGTATTCAGACACTCACTTGTGCAGGCTGCACAGGTGCAAGGTAAGGGTTAAATAATGCCCGTGGTTAACAAGGGAAGTGAGAAATGTGCTGCTCTGCGTCTGTGGCGCAAGCTTGAGGCTCTGGTCACTCGCGTGCACCACGATGGCACAGTCTGAGCCTATCTGGTTCAGACGGGACCAGAACCAAAGCATGCTGGTCTTGAACGCCTCCACAGGTAGAGGGAGGTGACAGGAAATGCCACACACACAGTGTCACCTTAGCAGGACCACGTATGAAACAGAGAAGTCCGTAAAGGTAGCAAGACCCACCCGGATCTCGCCCCACTGTGTTCTTTTCAAAGTTCTCCTGGAGAAATCATCCCCAGTTACCTGTTGATGCTGTTCTTCTGTGCTAACATCTGCCAGTCCTTGCCTTTGGCGTTGGGGGTATCGAACGTAGCACAGATCCGCTGTCTGATGGAGTAGGGGATCTTGAAGGCTTTGGGGCCAGTCTGCGCAGGGAAAGCACTGTCCTCTTGTGCAAAGAAAGTGATGGTTTCCTGTTCACTCTATAAACAAAATAAGGAAAGTGGTTTTACTGACAGCACTGTTATTTCTAAAAATCTGCTTGGCTGTTCTGATGGATTCTATAAAATATATTTTACAAATACATTGTGTAAAATAGTAGAGAATTTATCTAGTAGCTTAATAAACTGTGTCCTGGAGATTACAACAGCCTCTTCCACTCAGGGGAACCCAGTCACCAGCTTCTAACATGGAAAGATCTATCAGGAGAAAGCAGGCTTAGATCTTTCTTCTTTGTTTCAGGTTTCTCGGGCGAGGTTGAGAATTAGGAGGAGAAGCTACCAAATGACAGACTCAGGTTTAGTATAAGGAATGGCCTTGTGACAGTCACCTTGCCCAAAGACGAAGGGGCTGACCCCAGAAGCTCGTTAGATACCCAGGGTTCGCTTCCTGAAGTCACAGTCTTATTTCCAGGCTGCCTGTGTAATGTCAATTGGCTTGCTGTACATGAGTGTTTCTTAGAAAATAGGCCTGGTCTGGAAAGCTATAAAGAGAAACTTATTTTATGTTAGTCACAAAAACTCTGTTTTACTTCCAAGTCCTAAAACTGTGTAATTCTATGACAAATTTTTGGTTGTGTTGCAGAATTAAATCTCTGGGATAAAACAGTCACCTGTGAGTTAGAGACAGCTGGACGAGCTCTATGCAGGAATGCAGATTAAAAGGCTTCAGCCCTCTTAATTGAGGACTATCCAATGAAAATTTGATATTTCACTACATTGTAGCACTTAGATCATTATGTCCAAAATGAAATTACACAGAAATTTGTCAGGCTGTAGTAGTTGTTGATAAGTTTATATGGACGAACAGAATATTAAGGGCTGAAAATATGTGGATGGATTACTTCCATCCTTTACTATGTTATAAAACCTGAGGTGTTCTGCTGAAATAATTAAAGTTCCTATTTAGTTGAGAGATTTTCCAGGGTGGGCCTGACCTGATCAGGTGACCTTCAAAGTAGGGAAGAGAAAGCTTTTGTTTGGAGCCATCTTCTTCTGGCCAGGAAGAAAGCAAAGAGCCGTGCTGTGAGCTGGCTGTACCAGGAGCCCCGTGGCTAGGTGCTGAGAATGATCCTAGCCAAGGCCAATGAGAAAATGGACCTTGAGCCTTTTGGCTACAAGAAACTGAATTGAGCCAACAAACGGAATGCTTGTGGACTCTGGGCTGCAGATGAGAATAGGTCCCTGGCCAATACCTAGATTTCAGTGTGTGTAATATTCTGGTTTATGCCATGCGTGGCCTCTTGACTTACAAAAACTGTGAGGTAATAAATGAATATTGATTTACTCAGCTGAATTGGGTAATTTGTGATATAAGCCGCAGAAGAAAACTAACACAAGGGAAAATTAAGGCAGAAAATGTGAAACCAGGTTCAGGAATCAGTTAGGACAATTGAAATGCCGAGAAGCTGACTTAGCATTAGGAAACTCTGCTGCAGCCTCCCTCAGGTTAACTCCTGAACACTCCTGAAGTCTTGGGCTCATCGTCCCAAGACTTACCGTCTTCACTAGTCTGCTGACTGTGGGTGTCACGAACATGGTGGCCCTTCTCCGCTGGTCCCCGGACTCATGCAACTATGAGACGTGGCAAGTCTCCAAACATGTGTTAACCGATTAAACCTGTGGATGTAGAGGCTCTAGGAATGAGGGGCACTATTTTTTGTCTTTCTGTAATCAGGAAACACAGTTAAACTTCGCAGGCTGTCTTTTGGAAGCACAGTGCGTCCATGCAGCATTTCTAGAAGCATTATCTCAGAAGTTCCAGCAAAGAGCAGCTTTGTGATGAAATATATTTAAGAAAGGCTTAGTATTGCACACCCCCCGCCCCCGGTGACCGAAATGACATACTAGCATGTTAAACAGCTTTTACTTGCTGGTTTTAGTTCTATTCCCTGGTGTGTTCTAGAATAATGCTCATAAAAACTCTTCCAGTAGGTGCGGTTAGCATGGTCTCATAGCAAACACATAGTTTTAAGAATCAGAAAAATCACACTTTGGTGTAAGACTTATACTTCCTTGCGGGTGACTTGGGATGCTATATAATCTCAGCCTCAGTTTCTTAATCAGCCCTTTTGAAATTTTTGTAGACTCCACAGAGGTTATAAAACTTGGTAAAAGTCACCCAGGTAGCTTGTGACATATGAATAGAATAGAATTCAGGTTCTCTAATAACTACACCAGTACTCATATCCCTTTTGCAATAAGAGAGCATTGTGCTTAAGGAAAATACACTGTGAGTGGTATTAGCCTTATACTTCACATATTTATAGTAGGAAAAGCTTCATGGAGGTAGCATTTGAGTTGGCCTTGAAGAATTAGAAGGCATCAACTGAATAGAAATTGGGTGGATAGGTACTTACTCCAGGCAGCGTGGACAGCTCTGTTCTGAAATATTGGGTGGTTATAAAATAAACCAACTCAGCTTCTTACTGCATAAAATGGGTTATAAGATACATCATTTTTTATCATGGTTTGTAAAATTTCTTTTAGCCTCTAAAAATGCAAATGAAGCAGGAATAGCTTCCTTATATATTTTCTGACTTAAAGAGCGTGGTAGAAACTAGACAGAGGGAAAAAAAAATCCATGAAGTTAAGAAAGGAGGTGTGATTGGAAAATGGCACCGAAGGGTGTCAATTTGAGAAAGGTGGCTCGAAGTAGCAAATACGAAGGGCCAAAGAGTGGCAGGGCATAGAACTGGCGCCTGCAAGTCCTCCTGGTACCTGTGAAATGTCCACGAAAATTCGTCTTTACTCTTGGCAGAAGAAAGACCACCTTGATGCATAATGTCTTCAGAAAAGGCTGGAGACAGTGTTCTTCTTCGGAGATGAGCAAAGTAGTACGTGAGACCAAACCTTAAAATCAGTATTTTTTCCTATTTACAACACTTTAATAACTGGGCCCATTTCTAAATTCAAATATTTTCCATGCACAAGGACGGCACTTTAGGTAACATGTGTGATGCATTCTAAAAGACATCTGGGCCGAGTAATAAGGATCTTGTAGATACATCACATTTTCTGATTGTTTAAATTAAATATGCACAGGAACAGTAGATTTCTGTGCTCTGCACATTTGAGATAAGCGGCTGCTACCTGGTTAGCTCAGGGAGTTGTAAATCAATGAGTGATTCCAAGTATTCTGTTTTATAACAGACAAATTATCCCCCAACTTCCACCACTTTGGGAGGAAAGATAAGAGAATTGCTTGAAGGGAAAACTGTAAAGTGCAAAATTCCCATTTAAGTCATTTCTACCAAAAAATGCCTTCCATAATATTATACTAATGAGTGGTGAAATAAATTACTTAGGGATTCTTCCTTTCTTACTATTAACTAAAAAACTTTTTTGTTCCTGTTTAGATGGGTGATGTTGCTGGTTTTTTAATAGAGTATCAATTGACAGTAATCATTAGGTAATACAATAGGGTTAAGATTAAGGGTACATGTATTAATAACGAAAATTTAATTAAGGGGAACCAACTTCTTCTAAAGATTGAAACAATACTGGCCACTGAAAAGCAAAAGTACACTTTCTTGCTTACTAAAATAATTTTTAAGGGTGGTATTAAGAATTGTATTTCTTTAGAAAACCTCTTACATAATAGGCATGAGGGATATGATAGATGTGTTGCTGAAGATAAAGAATGAAATGCCTTCAATGAAAATAAACATTGCATTGATGCAGACATTTAAAATAAATATTACTGTGTGTGTGTGTGTGTGTGTGTAAATATACATGCACACACATACACAAACCCCTGCCTCATGATTTCATTAAGAAATAGAGGAAATAGTGATGATAGAACAGTTCATTCAAGTAAGACAAAGAATGGGATCCCTGAGCCTAAAAATAGAGGAATTTTTGAAGGGAGTAAGTATTAAAAGAAGAAAAATGAAAAAAAAAATTCAAAGACATCTGTGGAAAGCTTCAAAAGTTCTATATTATTTTTTCTGATTTTAATCCACAAAACCCTACTAATTACCACCCTTAGGAAAGTCACGCAAGTGCAATTTGAAGCCTGGTCACCGTGACGTGTGGTGCGCCTTCTAACTGATCCACGAGCCTCACTTACTAATGGACAGAGACTTTTGCGTTGGAAGTTTCCTTCCTGTCTCTCCACTTTCAATATTTTCCATTTTGCTTGGACCATTTACAGCAAAAATCAAGTAATCTCTGGAGAAAAGGGACAGTTTTCTTCATCAGATCTACCACCGGATGTATACTTTTCCTAGCAGTCACACAGTCCAGAATTGGAAGGACTCTGTGTGATCATTTAATCAAAACATGGTCTGCAGCAGAGCTACATGTAGGGTGTTTATTCTGTTCCTGAGGATCTATACGGAATGAACGGTTGTTCTAATCTACCACACAAATGGTTCTCTCCCACCCTTTTTTCTTTTGAAGAAAGGACTTCTCAGTTTTCATATTACTCCTTTTGTGTACCCAAAAGTAACCCTGCTGGTGCTGGGAGGTTTGTCACTAGTGCCTGGGCTGCTAGTGGGGGTTCATGCTAAGGACAAGGCCCACAGTGAAGGCTGGTGAATCTGACCATCTCGTTTGGGTCCCTGAAGTGACACAGTATCTCTCCCCCACCCCATTAGCTCAAAGACCTTGGCCCAGAACGTTGACTTCTTTGAGATTTTTGTATCATGTAAAATTGTGACAGTAGTAATGCTTAACCCACAGGTAGAGATGATTATACTGATAAACATGGAAGCAAAAGAAACAGCATCTGAAATATAGTGGCTCTCAGAAGTTATTAGTTTCTTCTGACACAGAAAATGTTAGCAAATGAGATTTGTCTAAGGAATACAGTTTATTACAAAGGGATTGATACATACTGGGTCAAATTCCTGCAGTAACACTAGAAACAATAAAGTGGTCCTTGGAAGGATCAAAAGGACTAAAAGGCTTCTCAAATGGAGTAGCCTCTGACCCTGACAAGTGTCACCCAAAAATAGAAATCTAAATATTCTGATACTTGTTTCCAACTGTAGAAAGATACTATGAAGGCATCTTGTTCAAGGCATTTCAAAGTGGCTATAAACTTGTACAGCATTAAAAAGGGGGCAGAATTGGGTTTATTAGCTAATTTTTTTCTTTCTTGCACTTCAAATAATTTATATTGGTAAGGAGAAAAGATATCAGAATGTACCAACCTTATCATATTGCCATTACATAAATACCCTGTAATAGCAGAAGTTGGTCCCCAATATCTGGGTGCTTTAAAAAACAAGACCTTTTAAGCCTAGAATTCTTTCGATGACCTGGTAGAAGACACTTAAGGAAATTTGGATCAGAGGCACCTCTGTGTTCCACCTTTTCATGCTTACTTCTGGATACTAGATCTTTTTGGATTTTCCTTTTGTATTTAAAACTTTTTAAAATGTCTTATATTGTTTTGAAATGTATTGTGTTAAATTATGCCAGGACCGTAAAAATATCCTACCCCAAGTTTCAGGATCTACCTTCCCCATCAAAACTCTTTCAGTACACAATGCTAATTGGCACTAATGAATGCAAATACTGGATAAACATGTCAGTTAAGACAGCTATCAATTTTAAGGCACAATCCTTTGGAAAGCCATCCACTCCTCAGACAAACTATTTGGGGAATTAGCAGTACTCATTTTTCATAAACAATGAATTGTAATGAGAATGGAGATGAGGATAACACTACAGGGCTATGGGTTTTTCAACAAAAAAATCCTGTAATCGAGATGCATACATATAAATGTGCTAAAGCTTCTGCCAAGCCTAAATTAAGAAATACATTTTACTTATATATTTATCTATATTTCATTCGTCTGTTTGTCTATCTTTCATACAAGTGAACACTGAAATATGTCTGTTTTCCTGTGCTAGCTGGGAATTACCTTGAAACTGTACACAAAGGCATCACATCCTCTGCTATCTCCCTTGGACCCGAACAACTGAGAAAGTAACGATGTGTCTGCTGTATGAGTTTAAGTCCAAAATCATGAAATCATTCAGTGGTTTAGGTTAAATCAGAGCCATTGTAGACATCACGCACCCTTTGCAACCATTTCCAAGTAAATTCTCCTTTTATTCCCATTCAACTCTGCCTTTTCATGGTGACACCAGTGGGCCAAGACCCCCTGTCTCTTCCTAATTCCAGTTCTTTACCTTGGAGAATGAGATCTACGTCTGCCCTGTCCATCTTACCCTGTAGTCTCTCATCCTTGGGACAGCTCCAGAACATCCAGATACCAAAATCTGAGGATGCTCAGTCCTTTATGCAAAGATGTGTCACACCTGCATGTAAGCAATGCATATCCTTCTGTGTATTCTATATCATCTCTATATTAGAATTCCCAATGTAAATGTTACGTTGTGTTGCTTGGGGGATAATGACAGGAAAACAGTCTGTACATGTTTATTACAGATGTCATTTTAGTTTTCAAAATATTTCCAATCTGTGCTGGTGAGTTTGTGAATGTAAAAGCCATGGATCCCAGGCCCCATCTATACTATTCTACTGATCAGTCTAGATTCAGTGGAAATGTGGACATATAAAAAACCATGCCCTTGAAGGATGTGAGATGCAGTATTGTTACAGACAACAAAAGTCCCAAGTCCCATGGGTGAAATACACATAAGGCGAATGACTTCTGAAAAACAGCCCAGTAGTGATTGTGTGCCTGCCTGTGGTCTGTATCTCCTTGCACGGTCTAGATGCAGCCTGTGTGCATCTCACTGCTACTCCGAGTCTACGATGGACTCTGAACCTTCTCGTGGTTTTGGGCACAAGAAGTCCTATACTATGTCCTTCCCCAAAGGTCCCTCCCCAGAGCCTGTGCTTGCTGCTGGATCGAGTTTCCTGCCCAAAGGGAAGCACAGTTCATGCCTCAGCCCGAGGAAGTGTGTTTTCCTTTACCAGTAAGGAGGATAAAAAAGGTTGGTGCATTCTGAAGCTTCTCCAGCCTGTGAAGAGCGTAGCTGTGACAGGCACAGTGCTGTTATTCTGTTTGTCCTCTAGAAAGGGAGTCGAGAGACTGGGACCTCCAGGACTCACCTCTAGGATGGATGTCTGCACTTGGAGAATCTGTTCATGGCCTTTGAGCTGCCGGATGCAGATTTTGCAGGACAGCTGGGTGGTGGTGGGCGTGTAGCGCTCCAGGGAGAAGGCACAGTGCAGGGGCTGCCGGTTACTGCACCACACGCGAGAGAATGGGACTTCCTGCAAGGGAGACGGAGGACAGAAGGGGCATGGTGTGCACGGCCTGGCCGAGATGAACGGACACCAGAAGACGCTCAACAGCAATAATTAGGATGATGATGACAAAGATCGCAGCAGAGATAATTGCCTAAGCGACTTCAGTGGAATTATTGTAGAAATAATGTCCCAGCATATGCCAAGCAGTGCAAAAGTAATTAATGTCAATTCCAATTGATAACATTTGAATTCAAAGCCACACTGCAAGAGCTCAGATTTCACTCGGTGACACACACAATTAAAAAGAATACCACCAAAATTAGTCATCGTTTTCCCACTAAAAATTATTCTACTCTTAGAAGACTCTTACAGTCTATCCTTCTACCTAAACCCAGGGTAAGATGACATCTTCCGATTTAAATGAAAATTTTGTTAAGGAACTGACTGACCAGACCTTCTCCCTCGTCCTACAGACTCACGCAGAATTGTACGGGAACACAGTATTGCCAATATGTCCAGCATAAAAATAAATACCTCCTGCAAAATCATACACATATGCACACATTCAAAACAGGGAGCCACAAACACACTGAGCCACCCCAGAGTGATACACTCGGCCAATTGTGTTCAATTCATCAACTTCACAATTATGTATAAGGAGGATGCTAATGTTTAGACGCTCTGTTAGGTAAACAATAAGAAATAATCATTTAGGTTCAGTTCCTGCTGTCAAGGGACTTAGAGAAAACTGAGTGGGCAAAGTAATTTTTATTAAATGAGGAGGGAAATTATTCCTTTTTCTTAACACTAGCCTGTGCATGTCCCCAACAGGACTGTGCTCAGAAATGTGACTTTATGATATATCTTTGACTTTTTTCATGTACTAAAAAATCTCTCGTTTTTGATCAAACATGGCTGGGGCCACTGGCAATGACCCTGTATGCCCAGTCTCTAGTAAGCCTCAACCTTACCTTTTCTCTCTTTCTCCTCTCATTCATTTGCTCCTTTTTGTGTCTAACTATACATTTAAAAAAATAATCCTAAGACGGGAAAGTGGCAGAAGGTATATCAAGTCTGGAAGTTTGGGACTCTGAAGTGTGACCGGTGAGGAAGCTGTCATGTGTTACGAGGCCAAGAGCCGTGCAAAATTCATTCTGTTCACTTGGAGGAACTCTGAGTCACCCAGTTATTCCTGATCTCTATTGTGTGCATGTGTTTATATAACTTAGCTCCTAATTGTCCCTGTAGGAAATCTCACAGATTCTGATTTTGGATACTTGTTGGGGGAACAGCAAGGAGGGATGAATTTTAGATTGTTGTACACTTAGAGAAGAGCAAGTTTTAGAGAGAATGAGGCAACAAAATCAAACATTCACTCTTGCCATGCATTTCAGCAATGAATATAAGACATTTGCAAGTTTTATTTATTCTCAATACCGAGTCAGAGGAAATACAGTAGACTTCCGTCTCAAGAAGTAAAGATAAGAACTCAGGAGGCACACGATTGTGACACTTTACAGCATTTCGTTGACTTCATTCCTGTACAGATGTGGGTGTAAGTCTGCAATACTATCTTTACCCTTTAGGTTCTCTCCTATGTGGCAGGGGCTGGAAGCCGGAAAACTACATTTGATAGCTTCCCTTGCTAGGAGTTCATACTTCCGTTCTGCTAATGGAAGGCACTCATGCTTGATGTCGGAGGGAGAGAGAGGAGGCACGAAAGCCATCGTTGCCTCCTCAAGGTGGTCAGCAGACCCAAGAGTGTTATCTGGCAGCATGTGCAAGTAGGCAGCCTCTGGATGCTCCTGAGATTCTTCTCTTTTGGTGGACTTGTGCTTCCTGAAATTCCTGAACCTGTTGGTTTCCTACTATCATTAGCGACTTCCTCTAAACTTAAAACTGAGTTCAAGGTTCGTAGAAACACGTAAATCTTTGACTAAGTATCTCCTTGGCTGAAACGCCTTGAATGCTTTCTGTATTCTTGACCAAAACAATTCTCCGGTGAAATTCCAATGGATCTGAAGAAGTGTGCTTAGAACCTGAACTGGGCCGCAGGGCGCTGACATCTGGGGGAGGCACTGCGCCCATGCTTACCAAGGAGGCTTTCGGCAGAATCAAAACTTGTTTGTATCACCAGAAAGCCAGCAATGTCCACTGAATGGTACCCGGCTTCCCCTTTCTTTCAACACACACAGTTTTTGTGGGACCTTTTTCCTTCCCTTCCTGTCCTGGCAGTAGACACTGTACTAGAGGATGCTTCTCAGTAAACAGTAGAGAAAGTCATTTTCCCTAAAACACTCACAAATGTCTTTTCATTTTCATCAGAATATATGCATTAAAATTCTGCCATTTCTCCTTAATCTCGAAACTGATTCTCTCCTTGCTTCTCCTGAGTCTTCTTCCATTTTGCAATCCATAGGTAATTTTTCCTTTGGAATTCAGACTCTTACATTTCTCTCTCTGCAGAGAAAAATATACTGAATTCTTCAAGGTTCCATCTACTCACACATGCCCATTTGCGACATCTCTGCAGCGGCATTACTAATTACCTCTATGGGATTTATCTCATCATCAAATCCTGCCATTATATTCTTAAGCACTCCAAATAATTACCTATTTTGTTGTATTTTTCAGTCCTGAGGATTGAACCCAGGGCCTTTACACTGAGCTATATCACCAGGCTTTTTTTCTTTTATTCTTTATTTTGAGACAAGGTCTGACTAGGTTGCAAAGGCTGGGCTTGAACTTGTGATCCTCTTCCCTGAGCCTTATAAAGTACTAGGATTACAGGCACGCACCATGGCACCTGGCTCGACTTGCCTTTTAAGAAATTACATCCGTCTCTCTCCTATTGTCATTCTGCTCCAATTTTACTGTTTCTATAGATTGCATTATATAGCTAAGTGCAGTGGCCTAATCACTTGTCTTCATTCTCTCCTAGATAAAGCTAATGAGAGGTCTGGGCTTGACAGAGGAGAGGAACATAAAGCACTTGATTTGTATTCTTCAGGGAATAGTGCTACAGTCGCTCTCTCACCTCAGTCATGGGTGGGAGACATTGATGTGACGCAAGAATTCTGCTCTGCTTCCACAATTCATTGGCAAGGGGCAGTGTCTTTTGCTGCCTGCCATGCTAAACATAGTCTCCTGGCCGGCCCTCTAAGGCCTGCCTTGAGATCTGTGACTGTCCTCTGCTTGCTTTCTCCATTCTCACTCTTCTTAGCTCTGGAATGAAGTCTCTTCTCCAAACCAACACATTTTTGTAGAGTTACTTTGCACCGCCCCTTTGAATGACAGTAACTAACACACAGGGTATGAGACTAATAGGTGCTTTTAGCTGATCAAGGACGTTTCTGTTTTCTACAGCTAAAATTTAAGACAATACAGTACGATGCCAGCATTGGCCTTCAGGGCTAGAGAGAACCAAACTCAAGATCCAGACCTTAAGCAAACCTACAATTTCTGCAGTAGATTTGAATCCTTGGTACTATTTACCTTTCTAAAAGAGTGACATTGACCCACTCGCTTAAAAGTGTCTTCTCTAATATCATTTGGTAAGTTTCCTGTATTTTCTTTTGAAAACACTGGGAAGAAGAGAATAGTGCCGACTGCAGAGATAATCTTTCCTCGAGAAAGACACGAGAATTACAGCATGTGACACACGCACACTCTTCCCCCTTTCCATGCCAGTGCACATAATGAAAACATTTCAAAATGTTGATTTTAAAACAGTATCCGAGGAATATTTTTATTGTTGACTTGAGTAGCAACTGCCAATAGTATTCAACAGTACAAACGTTTTGTAAATAAGGATGAGGAAGAGGGGCTGAAGCTTGGGGAGGGGAATGGGAAAAAATGGAGTAGAAAGATATAGCTCGTACAGGTACACATTCCCTATGATGAATGTTATGATGTATATCTAAAATGTACCACTAAAATAAAATTTAAAAAACAAAGATAATAGAATTAGAAGCACTGTGATTAGTATATTTTCAGGACAATGATCTTTGCTTTCACTTATTAAAAAAAAATAAAAAGAACCCCAGAAAACAGAAACAAATCACCAGTGTACTTAGCTGAGAGAAATTACGCAGGAAATAGTATGGAGGGCAAAGTGTAGCAAAGTTATGGGTGTTTAAAGAATTCCGGAAATGTTTTCATTCTGATTCCCATTATAATTAGGCTTCTAGCAGATGGAGAGAATGTAAATCATACCCCAGCAGGAGACAGACACGGAGTTCTCCCAGATACACAGCACGCTGAAAAGACAGCCGCCTTTATCTCCGGGATGTGACAACCCAACTTCGTGTTTTGTTGGGCTTTAAAAAATAAATAATTGACTGTATACTGTTTATTACAGCTTCCCCACCCGACAGGCAGCAAGGAATGAAGAAAACAATGATTAAGTAGCTCTGAGGTGCCCCTAACCTAATGAGAGCAGAGAATTTACCTCCTAGAAGAGGGCTGCTAATTCCTGGGGCAAGGAGAGCAGTGGGGTGGGGGGTACCGTGCTCCTAACTATGCTAGAGACTCAAAGCCTGAGAAGAAAATGGGCAGTGATTCATTCCTGGAGGTTGGGACAAGCATTGTGGGCCTCAATTTTGCTTTGAACCAGGGCAACTGGTGTTCCTGCACTCAGATCTCCAAAGAACACCCACAGCCTGTCCTTCCCTCTCATCCATCATACCCGGTACTATGAGCAGTACAGGCTATGGCATAACATAGCCGTAATCTCCAGAACCTTTACTGACAGGCTTCAAATTTATGTGGTCCTTTGACACAGCATGAACTCACATTAGTGTAAAATCATTTCTTTGTTGGCAT
Source organism: Hystrix cristata (assembly GCA_004026905.1). Classification (NCBI taxonomy): domain Eukaryota; kingdom Metazoa; phylum Chordata; class Mammalia; order Rodentia; family Hystricidae; genus Hystrix; species Hystrix cristata. Next base: position 99,192 of record PVJO010000763.1, on the reverse strand, counting down.
CTGACAGTAAACGGTCTGTGCACGCATTGGACCCTTCCCAAGCCTGTGTCCCAGAAGAAAACAGGATGATATCCTAGGCGAGTAGGGTCCTGGTATGCAAATGCAATACGTGGATTCCTTGAGTTGCAATCTGAAGTTAGATAAAGGGAAAGAAGACAACTGTACCAGAGAGTTTTCATGCATTGAGTCAGGAGATGACAGGACAATTTACCAGTTGAAAGGGAGACACACAGTGTCAGGAATAGTGTGATATTCTGTCTCCACATTCTCTCTCTGGGATAACATGAAAAAAGCCCTGTTAGTTCCTAACCACTAAGCCCTAATGAAAACCCAGCCTTGGTTATCCACGCCAAGTTTGTCAGGGCACAAGCAGGCTGAACACAAACCCTCCCCAAAGTGCTGACATCTAATGCGTGGGGCAAACGCAGCAGCACCATTAAACCAAGTACAAAATGCATTCCCACAAGCTGATGTATTTCAAAGACAGCAGGAGCGAGGAGACTGGTGGGTAGGGGTGGCAAAGAGAAAGGAAGAACAGAGCGGAAAGCCATTTTGGGTAAGAAAAATGAAGTGGAAATGAAAACTCAGTGGTGAGCCTCCTGATGCAGAGAAAATTAAACTGTTTCTCAGCCTTCCAAGACTCTCTCAAATTATGCTCAATTACAAAAGGCAAATATTTATCCATGTTCACAACCTCCATGCGATCCAGCCCACCCCAGCAGTGAAGCTGGCTGGGCCTCCTCATGAGCCAACGCTCTTTGGCTCTGGCTGGCCCCGTGCGTCCTCTGAGATGGGCCGGCACGGAGCTCTCTCGGCCTCCCCTGCCCTGGGCTCTCTTCTGGTGTCCCTGTTGTTAGAATTATTGCTGAAGAGCTGCTGCAAGCTAATGGCTCTTTCTCTGATTTTTTATCTTCAAGCATTAAACTTAATAGTTATTTTGGACTGAGTCACTCATATTGGAACCAGTGAAATGAGGCCCTTATATCCTATAAAGATTAATACAGAGGAATTTGCATGGCTATCAGGACTTATTTGAACAATACTCTGAAGTTCAATTTGGACTAGAAACTTGAATAATGCTTACTGGAAAACAAAGACATCTAGGTCTTGAATGTCATAAAGAATGCATTTATTCATAGATCTCTCTTTCCATAAGGAAATCTGCTGAATGTGCCAAACACACACACACATACTCATACATTGTTCACGGCCACGAGAGATGTTTATATTCATTTGAATGCACTAAATTGTACAGGGAGGGGCAGTTCCCAAGGCAATGGGAACTCTGAACATAAAAAGTGTAGCCTGGTCCCATTTGAAATGGTTTGAAGTTGGAAGGTTTGGTAGTTCCACTTTTTTTCTAACTATCGTGGCAAAGTTTCCTCTTTGTGACTTGGCTTGTTACCATTCTGAAAAGCTGGAATACTTGTGTACAATTTTAAAAAATGAATGCCACAAGGACGGAAAGGTTAAGCATCCCCACAGGGCTCTGCAAGTCGACCAGAAGTCGCTTGAAGCTCAGGGGACTCTGTTGTAAGAAACTATGATAGAGAAGGGCAGCGTGGCGTACACCTGTAATCCCAGGACTGAGGGGACTCAGGCTAGAGAGTCAAACATTCAGTCCTGTCAGGGGACCTGAGACCCTGTCAAAATAAGAAGGGCCGGAGATCGAGGGTGTAGCCCAGTGGCAGCACACTCAGGGTTTGATTGCCAGTAAAGAAAAATTTAAAAAAAGACAAAAATAGCCCAATAACAGTAACAACAACCTGTAAGTGTGGTTCCTCCCAAAAAGGAAAAAGAAAGAAAAGAGAAACTATGATGGACTATGCAGCTGCTTGTGGGAACAGTACTTGTCAGTGGGAATTTTCACAGACTTCAGGAGCAGCATCGCAAGTTGAGAAGAAATCTTTTCACACTAAGCATGCAATCAAATTCCCTAAAAGTTATCCAAAAGGACTTGGAGTCATCCTGCAGTGTTTAAAAAAATCTCTATTAAGAGACATATGGATACTAATACATAAATATCTTTATATATGTGTAACATGACTCTACAGAAGCATTATCCAGCCTTTCCCTTTTAGCTTGGAATTTCTTTAGCTCAGTTTTCTCCATCCATTTGGCAGCAAGCGCTTCACGTAAGGACAGCAGCTCTTGTCCTTGGTAGCCGCATCTTTAATTCAAAGTTGTCCCCTGAAAAAGTTTGTCACTGATATTCAGTTTATTCACTGCTGAATATGATTAAAGCATATTAAAGCATGATTAATTTTTATAACCAGTGTATAACCCCCACTCTTAAGTTGGTAAATTGCCAGCTTCAACCTACACTGAGCAACAATTCAAAGAGCAAAAAGGAAACATGTCGTGTTACCTGGCATGCAAACTCCTTTTCTCCTGCCAGTTAGAAACCAGCAAATTTATGACAATATATTTCATTCCTCCTGTGTAGCCCTGAATTTACATCTGTGTGACAGTTTTGAGACGAAATCCATACTTTAAAGGAGGAGAAACTTCAAGAGGACCCTCACTAGGTTCTGTGACACGCTTACAGGTTACAGCGAGTGTTTTCGGAGAGAGCCCATTTAGCCAGTACCTGGCATGCGGTGAATGGTTTAATTCTCCAGAGGAATGGAGGGATGTCAAGCACAGAGATCTGGAGACTGAAGGTGTTCCCTTTGAAATGCAGCAACTTTGGTTCCTCCAGTAGTTGTCCACCTTGATGCCTTTCATCTGAAACCACTTCCTACAGGAGAGAAAAGACCGGAGGAACGACAATGAGGCACCCAGCATCTTCTGCATTTTCTTCCATAGTATGGATGCTCACTACGTGTATCTCCCAGTGATGGACAAACAGCACAACAGAAAAACACTTCTTTTAAATTTCCACATCCTTACAAAGTTCAGGATGAAAGACTGAAAGCTGCCTAGTAATAAGGGTTGGTCAGCAAGAGACAACTCTTCTTTGTGTGTTACGTGGGCTTTATCAAGTGGCTTTCTTTAAAAGACCTCTTCTGGCCCCAAGAAAACTGTAATACTGTTGAGTTTCCACGATTATATGAATTTCATTCTAATATGACCATAATCGATGGGAATATTTGTACAAAGGCCGCCACATCATATTTCACAATAAAGGTAGACATATCCCTTGCCACTCTGTTCAATTATTCTCTAGTAACACAGGCATTAAAGTTTTTTTTTTTTTTTCCTCAAACTAGATGTTCCAGAGTGCATGTTTATTTGTGGCAACATTCATAAAAGTTATTGTGCCAGAGGCCAAGAAAAAATAAATTATCATGTTAGCTTTAGTTCAGGAAAAAAAAATCAAATTTCTGAGCTTAAAAAACTCTTACATCTTTGAGAAATCTTTGTAACTAATACAAACAAAACTCGCATACATTCTATTGAGTAAACATTTAATTGGTTTTAAATTTGTGGCAGTTAAAATTATATTGGAGAGATGACAGGACAAATAAAATAATAGGCAAAGTATGTATTCTGTAAAATAATAAGCTACTGTGAAGGTGAAGCTTTTCATGTGACTGGAGATAAGAGATTTCCCTAAATCCATTATAAAAACACCATTAATTGACTTAAAATTTCCTTGCAGAGCTAGGAGAAATAAAAAAAAGTCCATTATGGCCTATAATCTACGCAGAAAGGTTATAAGAAGGCAAACACATTTATAAATACAATAAAATTTGCATTTCAATTATCAATGAACAAGAGCAGCTTTTTGAGTTAGCATATATACATATGGCATCAGTAAAAAGATGTCGAATTGTTATTCTTCAAGGACACATAAACTGTTAATAAGTTGCTAGTACATTTTTTTTCAGGATGAAACGATTGAGTTTCACTGTCATGCTCTCCAGCTCTCGGGTCTCACTAGTGGGAAGTGTTTCTTAGGACCCTTAGTGCAGCACTGAACCTGCTGTGCTGGGAGCGATACTCTATTTGTGCCATCCAGTATGGTAACCACGAGCCACAGTGGCTATGAAAGCACATGAAATGTAACGTTTGTATTTCTAAGTGGTTCTTAAATCTGACACCTGGCCATGTTGGGGAATCGGTAATACAAATACCTCTACGGGGAGAGTCTGAATCACTCACATGCACGTATCACCCCAAGAGTGAGGCGTCAGAGTCACTTGAGTTTTCCTTTCTGCCTCCTATATGCCAGTTAAGTCAACTGTTTAACTGATTTCTGAGTTTAGAAGGTGGTAAATAATGGAGGAGGTGGTAATAACAGAGGAGGTAATATTGGAGCTGAACCTTTGGGAGGTGTAGGGCTTGGTCACTTGGAAAGGAGGAGTCTTATAGATGGTGAGCAGGAGTCTACAGAGGCATGGTGGCTACACTCGGGGGACGAGAAGGCTGGGTGCTCAGAGTGGCTGGAAACAACACACACCAACGGCAGGGCCCAAATCATGGATCCTTGCTTTTCACACTGAAGACCTTGTATTTTAGTTTAAAACAAACCTGTTGCTCAGGTTTTAAGATATGTGAGAATCTCCCGGGGCTACATGGAGTCAAAAGACTACTCATAAGTGAAAGAAGAAAGTGTATGATTCCAGTCACACTTCTGTATGAGTTTAGGTGAATTATTTATTTTCTTTAGGCCTGTTTGCTTACCTGGGTTTATTCCTAGCCCAACAAAGTAATTAGCATCATAATATCCTTTTTGCAATTCTGGTGCAAGGTTAGAAACAATGCTAAGAAACATGTTTTTTAAAAAACCACATCAAGGCCACTATGTAAGCATGGCATTGACTCTTCTAAGGTAATTTGAACTTGGCTCTCTGAAGTGTACTCATTTCTTTCAATCTAACTTGCCTAAATATATAAAAAATAGTCAAGGGAGATGCAGAGACTGTTGGAGATTATACATTACGTAGTGTAGTGCTGGGCTGTTTTATTATTTAAAAATTATGCAGAATCCTCATATTAGAGGGGAACTTAATGGAGATTTAGATCACTCAGTCCTGGTTTATGGATAAAAATATGGAGGCCTCTCCAAAAATGTCATTTGCCTAAAGTCACACGGTTAAGGATAGCAGAAAGTACAGCAGAGCAGCTTCATCAGTCTATTGCTTTCTGCTAAATTTCCTTGCCTTCTCGTACACTAGACTTGATATTTCCTTAAAGAGTCATGGGAAGGCCACACTGCTATTAACTCTGTCCTATAAATAATTTTTTCTTGGTGATATATATATATAAAACTTATATGACATAAGTCAGTCTGTATTTGCCCTACAGTCATATATACTGACTAAACAGTCCTTCAGATGCAAAATGGATAATACTAGGAATTTTTAAAGTGAGTATTTCCTTGTAATTATTGCAGAGGAAAAGGATACTTTTTAAAAAGTTCTGCTTTCGGCCTCCAGTTTAAATACAACCATAATTTAATTTTTGTATTTTTACGTTGTTACTTTACTCTGTATATATTGAACCAACTATATGCAATTAATAGTATCTCATAATCTCACACAAAACATTAAGCAATTATAGTAATTCTGTAACAAAACAATTATTAAAAGGAAAAAGCCCAATAATGAACGAATCACTATGTTTACATATTTGTAAAGACACAATTGGCTTCAGCAATAAAGAAATAAACTCCTGAGTACAGCTTCTGAAACACTCTTCAAACGTAACAGACTCTACAGCACAGACTTCTAGTCATGCCCTTAGATTACCGTACTCCCTGGGCCTGGACATCTGCATTTATTTCAGTATTATTTGCTGTACATGGATTGAACCCAGCCTCCATAACGAGCTAATCCCCAGCCCCCTTTTTATTTTTTAGTTTGATTTTGAGACAGGGTCTCATTAAGTTGTTAAGTTGCCCAAGCTAGGTGTGAACGTGCCGTCCTCCTGCCTCAGCCTCCCAGTGTGCTGCGATCACAGATATGTGCTGAGATCACAAATTATGCCACCATGCTTGGTGACATTTGTATTGTTGCAGTTCTTAGATGATTCTGACACCTGGTCATGTCAGGGAATCAGTGATACTAACACTTCTATGGGGAGAGTCTGAAACACTCACATGCACCTACCACCCCAGGAGAGAGGCCTCAGAGTTACACGACATTTCCCATCTGCCTCCTGTATTCCAGTTAAGTCAACTGTTCAACGGTTTCTGAGTTCAGGAAACCGGAAAACAGGGTCTGGCTGGTTGCCTGTATACAGAAGGCACCTCAGGGCTCTGGATTGTAGCTCTCTAGCTCTCTATTTCTTCGTTTCACTTTCGGGGCTGCAAGTTCTGGAAGCCATGGCCAGGAAAGAGCTGAGCTTTCTGGCTTGCTGACCTCTTTATGTTGATTTAATGAGAAAGGCAGCAATATTCAGGTGCGCTTCAGGGACACCAAAACAGGCAGGCTAAATTTACACATTTATGAGACAAAACTGTTTGAACTTAAGCATGCACGTGCGTGTGCGTGCACACGCGTGCACACACACACACGTGTGCTCACACGCAGAGATTATGTTGCTGTGGTGTTTTCCTTTAAATGCTTTACACGAACGGTATTTCCCAAGGTTGCATTATTGATAAACACAAGAACTACATCTGGAGGAAATCCTTTGAAATTAGACTCTAAATCCACATTAATGCCAAGTAAGTAATGAGTACCGAGAGGTACTGAATAGGAGTGCTGGGAGCCATAGAGGGAAAAAAAGTCAGATTGTTTTATTCTTTTCTCTTTCTCAGACAACGTGGGGCAAGTGCTTAATTCCTTGCTTTTCCTACGTCAAGGTTTGTTTAAGCTGTACGTGTGTGTGTGTGTGTAATAGAACATAGCAACGCAAAACCAGGTTTTAAAATGTTACAGCTTTGGAAATACATCACCAATCTTAGTCTTTGTTTGAATTTATCAAAGGAAGCAACAGCAAGCACACAGACGCCAAGTGGCCGCTCTGACCATCACACAAGCAGAAGCAGAAGGACAAGAGGTTCTTTGACCCTTGTCTTCTCACCTCACCTCACCTTAGGACAGATGACGTTTTCACTTTTTAGTGACCTACCTATATCTAAAGTCCCTTAATTTTCCATAGAGAAGGTGTCAGATGTACTTATCAGAATAAATCCCTAGATAAATCTGCTCCTACAATGTGTCTGCACCAGGTAAATGAAGTATGTTGTTTTTGCCATTCAAAGACACGGCAGCTATTCAGAGAGATTATTCCAGAACAAACGAGGAGAGTGCCCAGGTAGGAGGGATAGGAGGGGGTGGAAAGCTCCTATTTAGTTAGCAGCATGCTTTAAAGGAATCTCCTTGGTGGGGCCATGATGTTGCCTGGCCCATACCTCGTGTGAAAGCTCAGGTAAACTGGAATTTAGACAGGTAGAGCGGTGGTTCTTGCAAGGTCTGGCAGGAGGACAGGATGGGCATTTCAGTGTTTCATGTGACATAATTTCCCAAGGAGATGTGAGTGAAATGTAAGGTGCATCACTGCCCTTCAACTTCATTTCCTTCTTGTTGGGCAGCAAAGCTCAAGGGAGGCACCATTTGCTACCATTTCTTTGAGATGCGATAAATACAGCAGCTGTGACAACCACGCTTGTATTGTTTTCCTAATTGTGATAAACATTTCCTTATAGTCAAACACACTCTAAAATGCATACTTTCTGGAGAAATGCTTCATGAAGAAGTACATTTTGATAAAGACAGGTTCTACGAGGATTACAGAAAATAAGCTAAAATTGTAAATGATATTTTCAGCTCATACTACCCAAGTTGGGGGAGCTAATATTAGGTGTGAAGTCTTTTAAAGATTAAAACAGTGACTTTTTCTTAATGCTTTCTTAAAGTTTTAATGGGTTGGTAACTATATTATTTCTCTCACTAATAAACACCATATATAAAGCCACAAAGATATGACACAGATGATTTAAAATATTAAGGTGATCACAATAAATTTATGCTGAAGGTTCTGAGTATATTTGCTTAGCCCAGTCAAAATCCAGAAAGCAAAATAATTTCAGATATGAAAACCAGAGTCTATGACTAGGAAGTAAATAGTGATTTTCTGGACTAAGAAGTCTGTTCATGAAAGGTACAAGTTCTGTTTTAATCTATCTGTGAGTCAAAAATGTTTTTCAACCAAGGTTGATGATCTCACAGAACCCCAGAGGGGAAGTATGGCCTTTGCTGCTCATAACAGCTGTCACATACATCCTGAAAATAACAAGAGCAATCAAAGGCGACTTTAAAGTCAAATTTAGCTGACATAATAGGAGAGACAAAGAATCACCATTGGTGAATACATTATAATTCGGGTGCAAAGGTATTGCCATCGAAAAACATTTTTCTACAGCAAAATTAAAGTTTTACTAACTTATGACACAGCTCTAAAAATTGAAATAAATATACCTGGATTAAAATACAGGAAGATTAATATTTTCTCCAGTACTGACTAAGAAGGGTAAGTTACCAACAGGAATGGACAGTGGTTTGGAAAACTGCATTTAAAGCCTTGTGGTCAGGACTTCTTGGGCAATGGCACAGGAGATGCCATCAAAACATAGAGTGAAAGTTTAAATTCAAAAAATTCTTACAGAAAAGACATAGTGCCATTAACTCTCCTCCAGATACACTCCTTCACTTTGAACACTTTCATCCCACTGTTCTTGGCCACCTTCTGAAGCAGTTCAAGTCTCCCTTCGTGAGTGTCTTTCATTGCACTGTCCTGGCTGCCTTGATATCCTGAATCTATTCAAAAAGGTTACTTTCATAGTGATTTTGACTTTCAGTAAGAGCCAGAAGTTGCAAGGCGCAGAGCCGGAGAGTAAGTGATGAGAACACTGTCATGATTTTATGGGCCTGCCTCTTTGTCGAACGGCACTCACTTTATTTTTGATCAGGCTTCATAACAACACCCTCAAAAGAACTGCTTCAGGAAGCGGCCAGAACAGCAGAATGAGTGTATTCAAAGTAAGAAGGAGCATTTTGAGGGGGTCATTGGCAATGTGTCTTTTACTGTGGTATATTTAAAAAAATCTAAACATTCACTGTTTTGGGGGCTCACATCTTTGAACAGTGGAGCTACTGTGGGATCTGATAGCCTCAATAAGAAGGGAAGGAGATTACCCGAAAGTCACTGAGAGTAACCTCTTCAGGCCAATGTCTATCTTTTCTGGTTTACGCATGAGAGTGAGATCACCATTCGAAGCACAGTGTAAGCTGGTTTGGGGCTGACTTCCAAGACAATTGTGGGAACAGCTCTGCACAGTCAGCAGTGGGTTATCTACATGTGCAGGAGACTGGAAATCCTCCGTGGCGCTCCGTGGCCACTCTAGTTTACTTGGGCTTTAAAATCTGGCTGAGTTGCTGAACATCCAACTGGAGTCATTGGTGCACTTTACATAACTGTTTGGTGGAGGCAGTGACCACAAGATGAACCCTTTTCTACGTAGCCATTTATCATTTTGTCTACTGAACATCTATCCTATACTTGCTCCTGGAGAAATCTTTTTTGGAGGGTGGGGGGAGCAGATGAGGAGTACAGTATATATATGAAATGACAATCACAAGACGAGGTTTAATACTTACACTGAAGATCTTTCCAAAATGTCCCACCTATCAAAGAGGCCCCTATTGTGAGCAGCCTGAGGCTAAGTGTGCCCTTCACAGTGACCTGTGCTACTTACAAGATGGTCAAGTAAAGTTCAGGAATGCAGGCTGGTATCACCTTTACTTGCTTAAGTCGTTGTATCTTTTCTATTGGTAAACATGAGTTTTCAGCTCAGTGTCTTAAAATCTAGTTACTGAGGAAATGCTCTGCATAATGAGCCTAATGAACCAGGATCAGAATAGCAGGGATCTGGAATGAGGTGTGTCGGGAGAGCTATGCTATTTATATATGAGCAAAGTTTACACAGGCAGTTCAGCATTATCCTTGCTGCTATTAATAGGCTTGCACTCTTCATGAGTAGCCTATTTAAAATGAATCTTACATGATTAAAAGTACCAAAAATGGAAAGGGACCTTGAACCATCTCTGCCCTCATAGCCCTGATAATTAATAGGCTCTGTGTCCAGGATAAAATATGACTGTCTGGTGATAGTATGATTTATAATTGTGGTTCCCAAGTACAACCTTCAGTTGATTCAGGCAATTTTTTCACTGACCGCTGCACATCCAAGAACTCTGTTCTGTGGTTCACATTGTCTTCCTTTCTCTATATGGCCGCCCCTGGTTGTTTTGTTCCTAAACACCATGCAGCCTTTGGGTTCGTAAGACGTTCCTCAAAAATCTTCTCCGATTTCTCTATCTCATCTACATCTCTGTTCTCTGAATCCTGACTAGGGTGAGCTTTATAATTTACTACACAATATCCTCTGTGTGTGTTAATTTGACCTTTCTCTCATCTTGATCGCTGGACACCTCATCTCCTCTGCACTGTTGGACACCCAGTAACACAGCTCTCGCTTCAAGATGGGTGTGGCCAGCAAACCTGTGCCGTGGGCTCATTTGACAAATCCCCAGCAACACAGTCCTCTACTGACACTGAATGTTAGGAAACCCCACAGATTCATGACACCCAAAGAACTACACACGAAATACTGACCTGAAATGCACAAGGGGTGTTATCCACACAGTAAACTCTCAAATTGTAATCCAGAGAGTTACAGGACATGCAGCCAAAGACTGCCACCTTGAGCTGCTTCACAGCACAGTCTGTGATTGGCTCTCCTGTGAGGGCGTAGGTCCCGAAGCTGTCAAGGAGCACGTGACACGCAAAGGGGTCCAGCAGGCAGTAACAGGATGTGGATTCCTCCTCCACTGACATCACTTCCTGTTGGGGAAAGATGTGTTAAATTATCTGAGCTTGGAAAAAAGATGCGACTCAACACTTTACAGGGACATAAACCGACATGAAGAAATATTTTTCACAATATTTTTATTATCTTAATTATCCTGACATTATTTCTTTTCTATTAAAACAACTGCTTACATCAAAAGCTCAATGAATGGTTATGTTTGGTGTGTGACAATTCTATTTTAATTGATTATAATAACAAAGATCACTTTGGAAGTTCCCTTTCTGGTTAACGGTTCAATGTCACCTTTAAAAACTGTCAAACGTTAACCTCAATGAAAGAAACTTTTATTTTTTTTACGAAGATATATTTCAGAAAATCTTTTAAAATATCCTTAAGGTAAAGTTTATTTTCTTTCAAACATTATATCCTCTTTCATTTTACTGAAATCATTCATGAGGGACCATTAAACAAATGATTTGGATATAATGTACTAGAATATTTTACTCTCTCCGAGAAGGACTTCGATATGTGTGACTGGTTTGGGAGAGCATAAATTTAACACCATCTGGATATAAAAGAATGTGGAGAAGTGCTGAGAAGAAAAACTCAACTGGTAAAAATCAAAACACAGCAAAACATAATGGGTAGGAGACCACAGCACGGACCCTAGAGGAACTGCATGCCCCAAGAAATTTGCCTGGTACTCGGACTGAATAAACAGCAGAGTGCATCAAGACATAGCCGGGCAGGGTAAATGTATTTCATTGCAGCAAGTGAGGATTTCCTTCCCCTAGAGAAACGTGACTTTCCTTTTACTGCTTCTGTCTGAAGCACCTCCTGTGAGGCAAGATCCCGGGTCTAACGGGTGCAGGTCATTGCGCTCCAACAAGATAATTCACCTGCCTTCATGCAAACTGACTTCAGATGGACATAAAGGAATTCCTGTCAGATGGATAATCAGTGCTTTTCACTTACAACAGTAATTCCATTACAATCGTTCTCCACTGTGCTGGTCTCCCTGGTGGTTGGCCCATCATGTGTCCTCTGCTCTTGTCTCTCTTTGTTCTCCCCTCTGCATGTCTTCACACACACAGGGAAACAGACGGCACCAGCAATCCTCAATGCCTTCCATTCATTCACTGAACGTAAATGAGGGCCCTACTGTGTTCCTGATAAACTTAGTTACGTTAGAATCCACAGGATGGGGGAAGAAATGATACTGTGGTTTGTTTTCTGCACACGGCCTGCCTGCCTGCCTCAAGATTCCTCCGTCTGTCCAATGAGTAATGTCACATCAGATAGGGACATGGCCTGGGAGGAGGTGAGGGAGTCACTGAGCAGGTACATAAGTGTACACATCTCTGAGGGTAATTACAACCAACACCAAACAAAATGCTCTTTTCTTTTGATCTCTTGCCTCTCTTTTCCATTAAGGAAAGGACTAGCCAGTAGTTTGAGAATATTATAAAATGCATGTCATAACTCCTTAGCAACAAGGAAAGGCTCAGAAATGTTACAGGTACCTCACTGTGGTAAGAGAGGTAAATCTATACAGAGCACCCAACTCTCTTTGTAAAAAAGGATGACTAAGGACTCACCTCCCATTTCCCCTGCTGAGTCCGCTTCTTTAAATGGATGTTCCAGTGCTCGGAGCTGACGTCTGCGCAGTGTGGGATGGTCAGTGCAAAGGGGGTGGTGACGATCATCTCCGGGGGTCCGCAGGTGACTTCCGGACTCAGGAGGACCTCAGACCCCTCTGACTGCAGGCTTCATTATGGAAAGGAGAAAAGTGGGTAGGAGGAGGTGTTGCGAATGACAATTCAGTTACAGAACAAGGACTCCTATAGGCTGAGCAAATCTCTCCCCAGAATTCCCTTCTGGGCAGCACCTTATTTACCCAGGGCTGTTCTGAAGAGCAGCTGTTAATTTTAAACTCCTCAGATGCCATAGTAAGCTAGATTTCAAAGTTGGGTTTTGACCAAATCGGCAAAATGACAAATGCTTCTTTGGAACTACAGGGCAGATTCAGAGGACTCGGTCCTGGTCAGTGGGTCACACACCAGCTGCTGAATTCTTATTCTTGTTGATAACATCGTCAATGGCAAAGGCCAAAAGCATTATATAAATGGCTGATCTGGTCATCTCATTAAATCAGATTGCTTTTTCCCCACCACAAGTTTGATAATATTTTTAATGCTAGTAATTGATGAAACAAAGTATTGTGGAACAAAACAGTACTTCAAACATACAGAGATGGAGTATGTTTATTCTGGTTCTGAAAACATTTATTTTCTGCCAGTGCATAATACATAGGTTATAGAGCGATAGCACAGTAGATGGTTAGTTATAAATGTGCGTAATCAAGCACATAGATATATATTTTCAACGCTTTCCTATTTGAGATCTAAATTTAAAATCATTCCACCCAAACCTAGTGTTCAGCTTTTTTTATATTATGAATTATTTTCGATGGAAAAGGAGTCACGAAACAGAAATGAAAGTGCAGTTTAACTAAAGGAGTAATAATACTTCACTGAATGCTTCCCTGCGCATTTTCTTTCTTGTTTTTTTTTTTAAACAGTGCTGGGGATCAAACCCTTGAACTTTTACACGCTAGATAAACGGCTCCAACACTGAGCTCTACCCCAGCCCTTGGCTTTTGTTTCAAATCATAGCCTACGAACAGTAAGAATATGTAGTTTATAGGACAGAAATCAGTGAAAATAACTTAGAAATCTGCGTAATTTCCCCCCAACTGCATATGTGTTCTTGAGTAAGCTACTTGATTCCTTTGTTTGTAGGTTTTCACTTACAAGAAATTTGATACACTGAACATAGCCAATAAAGTAATTTAGCACTCACAAATGAACAGCGCTACCTGAGGTCTAGGACTGACTTTATTATCAAAACCTTCACCACCGGTGGAGGACATCTAAATATGTCATCTCTGATAAAATCAACCCTCAGGGTAAGATCAAGATGAAGTTTGTTTCTAAAAAATGACACCTGTCCTCTGACCTTGCATAAACAGTTCTCTCTGGGTGTATGTGACACGTTATTACTTTCTGAATTGCTTTTGTTGCCATCTTGTTTCCTGTGATGGGAGTCATGGTCACACTGGAGCTCATTAACCAAAATTTGCTGCTGTAACCGAGAAGGATTATCTTCCATCTACTGTATGCAAGACAGAACTGGACATTGTGACGTGACTTTCCTCCCTGCCCAGGAAGCACTGGAGAGGGCTTCAAAAATTTCAATCTTCCCCAAAGTCCAAACTTGACAGCCCTTCCTCTATAAGCAAAGTGGAGTCGAAGCTCTAAACATGTTTGCATTTGCCTTCAAGCAGTCAGGGAGATTGGAAAGCAGCATACTAGCAAAGGTAAATGCTCTGTAAAAAGTGCAGACCAGTGTACTCAAGGTTTGGAAAAAAAAATGTGACCTTCAAGTGCGCACTCTAACCAGCCCAAGCAGCAGCCTGCGTGTGGCTGCCCGCCAGCAGCCATTAGAGAGGGTTAGCGTCTTGCCTGTAATTGCTGCCTGCATTCAGCACAGACAGGAATAGCAGGGATGGTTATGAGTGACCGATGACAAGCCCTCCTAAAAGAACCATTTAATTGCTTTCAGAGAATCAGCCCCCTTGTTGAACATATTGTTCAAACATATGGGAATTTGGGGAATTATTTAATGCCAAATGAACTGAAATCAGCTAATTAGATGAACCCTCACACTCACTGTGAATAGCGAGACTCCTTTCCGTAATAATTTAAACAGCATTAGCGGGCAGAGGCAGTGCATATTGGGTGTTGCAAAGAGCACAGAATAGGAGTTTCATATTAAGCAGCCATTGGGCATTTCCTTCAGCGCGAAGTAAGTAAATCAAGATTTACATCTAATCCTCCTACCATGAAAATAGCGTCTATTGGTGTTGGTCTCTCTCTGGTAAAGGAGCAAAACTTAATCTCTCCAGTTTTTCCCCATGTGTAATAATAATTTGCCCTTTCCTGCTACCTTTTCTCTGTGTCAATTGGGGAGATTTACAAATATTAATTAAAGCCCTCCACACACCTGTGGAGGCAGATGTTAGCGGCAGAAGGTCACAGGGAAGTTAGTCAAAGGGGTGGCAGCAAAATAGCCCTAAATTTCTGACTCGCTGACTCTGACTCTCTGGGAGCACACTGCTCTTTTCTTCTCTGTCATTGTTAGGAGATTTCTAACCAAACTGCTGGCTGTTATGACAGCCCCAGGAAAGAAGGGAGGTGGGAATTTAGTCCAAGTGGAGACAGAGATGTAGACTCAGGACGTCTGAGGACAGGCTGGGAAGAAAAGCCTTTAAATGGGTGTGGACAAAAATCATGTTTTATTAAAAAGAAATAAAAAAGCATAGATGACATTTAAGTTTTTAAGTTTTCTCACATTATGTAATACATGACAAGGCAGTATTCGTGTCCCTGCTGGAAAAAAGTGCAAAACGGTTTTCTAAAATCGTTGTGAGCTAGTAATAGCTATGAGCAATTAACTGCAGTGATTTCAGGGCCACAGTGTGATTTGCCTCACTGTATCCGCCACCTTAGTGTTGTCTATAGACTGAAAACCTTGCTGCGTATGCTTCTGTGATCTTTTCATTCTTCTCTCCCTATACACACATACCTATGTGTGCATATGTATGTGCATGTTGTCTGAATCTGTGTATGCAGAGGAAAAGATGACTTAAGATCTGGGTCTTATTTCTATAGGAACTTTGCTGCTGAGCCTGCCAATTTATTCAGCAAATTGTCACTGTATCAATGTATGCTTTAACAAAGGGTCTGAGGCCTTGTGAATGAGCACTGTGGGAATTGAAGACAACTACCCTCACCCTTCGTATCTGTCTTCACCTTAGCAAGCCCAGTCGTCCTGCTAACCATGACGGCTTGTTCTTGGCCTGTGGAGTTGCTGCAGTCGGTCCCCCCGCTCTGGGTCGTTCCTCCGTGGGATTGGGCTCCCTCATGTGCTTCAGGTGTTTGTGCAATGGGTATCTACTCAGCAAGCGTCCCCTGCCCACGCCGTGGTAATTGCAACACTCCTTCTATGAAAAGGCGACCATCGCTTTTCTTTTCCTCCACAACACTTAATACCTCCTAGTACACTATACAATTTTTCGGGGGATGGGTGCTGGGGATCGAACCCAGGGTCTTGTGCTTGCTAGGGAAGGACTCTACCACTGAGCTTAATCCCCAACCTCCTGAATTTTTTTTTTTTTTAGCATTATTTGTCTTCCACAAACTGGACTGTGAACTGCATGAGGCTGAATAATTTTTTAAATGTTTTGTTCATAATTGCATCCTTCGTGCCTGTTATATGTTGGTTATGACTCAAAATATCTGTTGAAAGAGATAGAAGCCAGTTTAGTGGTTCCCACTGATCACCTCTAGAACATTTTAAGCATCAAAATAAATAGTGCTAGTAATGTATTAGGACCCAGCGAGTCAGGTAAGAAGCCACAAAAGATACTGATATAATGAATCAATGAATGAATGAGAAGGAAAAATTCTTCCACGCAACAAAAAACTAATCAATGGAGAAAATCATCATCTTTCAATCAGGCGTCATAAATGGATGCTACTGTTTTGGGTGAATGTTCAAAGAGAAATAAAGAACTATGTGCATGGCCCCAAAGCATCTTACCACAAGGTACATGCTAATCAGAAAAAGGTAAAAAACTGTCTCACAATGAAGAGCTTTGGAAGACATCATCAGCTAACAAGTTAACACTGCTTAAGGAGGTGAGTGGACCAAATACACCTGCTGATAGGACACAGGGCAGAGAACGCGCATCCATTCTGTGACATCCCTGCCCGAAGAGCACAGCTTGAATCTCACCAGGGAAAAACATCAGACAAATCCAGCTGGAGGGACGTTATGCAAAATAACTGATCAGCACACTTAAAAACTCAATATCATGACAAAGACAGACTCAGGAACTGTTCCAGATTAAAGAGACTAAAGCTACCACATGAAAATCGAACGTAATAAATAGACTTGGATTTTCACTTGCTACAAAGGACACTGGATAACAGGTGAAATACAAATAAGGTCTGTGGATTAGGTAATAGTATTAGTGTTAACTGTCTGGTTTTGATAATTAGGCTATTATGTAAGATCATTTCTTGTTTTGGGAAAATATACCAGTGGGTTAAAGGGCACCTGCTTCACATTATTAAAAAACACATATATGTGTACATACATGCATTCTGTGTGTATACATGCACAAGAAGAGATGAACGAATATGGTAAATGTAAAATACTGACATTTATAAATCTGAGTGTAGGGGATAGGAATTTTTTATATTACTTTTGCAGGTTTTCATTAAACTTGAAATTACTTAAAAATAAAAAATTTGAACAAACGGATACATGAGGATAGAAGAATTAGGGAAAATTCTTCCAGAATTCTTACAATAAAATCAGTAAGACCACTGACTATTACATAAAA
Source organism: Hystrix cristata (assembly GCA_004026905.1). Taxonomy (NCBI): domain Eukaryota; kingdom Metazoa; phylum Chordata; class Mammalia; order Rodentia; family Hystricidae; genus Hystrix; species Hystrix cristata. Next base: position 81,955 of record PVJO010000763.1, on the reverse strand, counting down.
AGCACACTGGAGGGAGGCGGAGATGCTGCATAGTGAGGTGGAGATGCTGCATAGTGAGGTGATGGTCCCTAGCACACCGTGTAGCAACATTTCACACATCCACCTGCATGCCAGTGTCAGAAGGTCACGCTGAAGGTCAGCTGTCAGGTAGTAGCTGGGGACCAAGGCGGGCATGGAGGTTTGTGCCCACATGTTCTGCTTCAGCACTTAATATTTCTTGATCTGATGCTACACTTGTAAAATGTCATTTTCTTCAAGCAAAAACAAACAGTTCCAAGTTTAGAGATGAGGTTTTCATTGTTGTCATCTGCCATGCTGCGCTTGGTAATTATCATTCCCTCCTTCCCTCCTTCTGGTCTATATTACAGACTAATGTGAGTTTGATCACCTTTACCCAGAGTATCATTCAGGAATCCAGGCAGGAGAGTAACGATAGTTTCACTATGTCAGGTCCTGGGTCGATACATAATTAAACCATATTTTAATGGAACAGACATAAAAGACAGATAGGTGGAAGCTACTGTCTTCAGATTAGAGCTCGGAAAGCAAGGTAGCTCCAGCCTCCTACAGTTTCCTCCCAACAAGACGGGGCCTTAAATATTATCATTCTCTTTCTCTCTTTTCATTAAAACCTTCAGATTTTGACCTAGGGTGCTCAAATCACTGTGGATAAAAATAAAATTCAAGCCTTCAGGGTTTGCTTCTTTTGTTTTCTTTTGGCATCAGACACCTGGCCCATTGCAGCTCTGTCCAGAGATTTCACATTGGCTCTGGGAAAATCGCATCATAGAGCCTCTGAGAGAGCGCGGCCTTTAAAGTTGGTTTTCTCATCAGTCTGTCTCAAGACCATGACTACCTGTCCTGAGGACTACACCTCTCTAACTCCTGTGCGTGATTTAAGAAAACGGCTATCTGGAAAGGGAGGATAGGGAATGAGGAGCTAAACAGAGAAGAGTGTGAAGTAGAATTTCGCATTACAATACACGCCTTGAGTTTGCTTCCTCTGAGTGGTTCTAAACCTGGATTGTGGTTCGGGATTCCTTGGGGAGCTTATTTCGCAGTCTACTCCTCAACACCACCCATAAAAACTTTGATTTACTGTTTCTGGAATAGGAACCAGGAAGCTGCGCCTTTATACCCGCATCTCCTACTTGCAAGGTGGCTCTGGCACTAACATTTGAGAATTGTGTCACTCTTGAGAAAACACCCAAAAGAGCCCTTCACGCGGTGAGGGCTTGGTGTTCTGAAATGCGCAGGGTACGTCCCTGAGCTGCTACATGGAGGCTGGGCAAGTTTAAATGGTCAACGTTAAGGCCTCGGCTGATGTTACTAGGACAGAAAAATTCAATCGCACAGGGACTGCTCCCTGCACACCGATTCATCAGCAAGGATGTCAGGCTGGGTGTTGATTAGCAGCAAATGGAAATAATGTTCTAGCTCATAAAGCTATTACAGTTCATTAGTTGGGGCAGGAAAAGGAGTAGCTGAAACAGTGGATTACAATAAGCAACGTGCATCATTCTCTGAGGACAGAAGCATATGCCTCTACTACTGAAGGGTTTAAAGATAAGGGTCACTCACACAGTAAGCAGGATTACAGGAAGGGAGAAGGTATGCGGGGATTCGTGGTGGGAGAAGAATGGCATAAACATCGGAGTGAGTACATATGAATCTGCTGAAATATGAACACGACCACACTAAGAGATTAATCTGTTTGCATATGTTAAAAGGCTTTAGTTTACACACACATTCATAGAGTGTTTACCAATTAATACACTAAAGGAATTACAAATCATGTGCAAATCACCAGTTCCTAGACACAATTTAAGCTTCATCTTTCATGCAGTGTTGGGCTTGCGTTGAGCTTGTTTTTAGAAGTGAAATGATGGCTTACTGTGAAAGGGAGAGAGGAGAAGAGAAGAGTGGATCTATGCATCACGTTGCTGTGACATATTTTAATATCTAGTAAGTTGTTTGTTCATTTTTATTTTGAACGGGGAAAATGGCCTTCTCTGGAGGAAATTCTATTTCATGGAGTCATTTAATTTTAGGCTGCAGAAGGAACTATCAACAATTAGGCCTGACTCCTTCCAAGTTTAGATGCTAGACCCGGGGTGAAGTGACATGGCCAAAGTCACAGTGCAACTCTGAGGCAGATCTGGGACTAGAAGCTACTGTCCTGAGTGTGATGGTGAGGGGTGTGTGATGGCAAAGGCGGACTGGTGGGCAGGGGAAGTAACAAGGGAAATGTTCTCCAAACCTGGGATCCACCCTCCTTTTCCATCCTTCCTCCCTTCCTCCCCTGGCCACCCATTCCTCCCTCCCTCCCTGCCTCCCTCCTTCCTCCCTCCCTCCTTCCTTCCTTCCTTTCCTTTCCTCCTTCCCTCCCTCCCTCCCTCCTTCCTTCCATGAAACCTGGACCTCATACATGCTAGGGAAGGGCTCTACTATGGAGCTACATTTTTAAGGCAAAGTACTGGCGTAGGAGTTGTTACTACTGTATTCACAAGCACTGAAGACCAAAACAGAGGCTTGCATTAATTAATCTCTCGCAAGTATTGTACCACAGCTTTATTGGTTAAAAGAAATTGATCTTACAGTTTGTGTGTCTGAGGCCTCTCTGAGCTACCTTGAAGGTGTCAGGAGGGCTGCACCCCACCTCAGGCTCTTGGAGTGAATTCAGTTCCTTGTCTTTTCCAGCATTGGGAGGCTGCCTGCACCTCTTGGCTCAAGGCCCCTTCTTCCCTCTCCAAGCCAGCAGCATGACGTCTTCAGATCTGTGACTCTTATGCCACCATCCTTCTCTTAAGAACACCCTTATGGTGGGCGCACCTGGGTAATCCACAACACTCCGTCTCTGCAGGTGGTTAACGTGACTCACATCTGCAAGGTCCCTTTGCCGTGCAGGGCGACGTATCCACAGGTTGCAGGTTTCAGGATGTGGACATCTTTGTGGAGATGTTCTGCCTATCACCACGCTTTTCACACCTGAGACCCCACTGCTGCTGCCTCCCGATCAGTGAGGTCACCCAGATATTGCCCAACCTGATCAAGGTGTCTGCTCTTGTTTTGCGTTAGCTTTAATGTTTCTACTTCTAGAGCCGCTACTGTAGCTTCCAGAGCAGACTCTTGCTGCACCAAACTTGATGGTGACCTGGGAATTTGTTACGTTTTAACTGAAAGGTGACAGCTGAGGGGTTTAGAAGGCTGACTGTCTAGGTGTTCCAAAGACTGCATGGAGGCAGCCTGTGCATGAGCTAGCATCGCCACTGGGCATTTTTATTAGGCTATAACTAAGGGAAGCAGAAAGGGTGATATATATTAAGTATCTTAATAGGATGGTTGTTTCTACTTCCAGCAAGGGTGCTAAAAAGATGGCATATACAAATAAAAATAATTGCAGTATGTGGTGGCCGCTTACAATGTGCAATCAAACCCATGAACCGGTGACTTTCCCCTTATCGAATTAAAGTGCACCTCCACTCGGATCTATTAGCAGCATTCAAAAGCATTGTTATCTCGTCAATGGCATCTTTAATTAAACACTCCTCCGGACCCGTCTAATCATTTCCCATTGTGAGCCCACGAGCTCCTCAAATGCACACTGATTGCAAAGATGGCAGTTTTTATTTAAGTGTGTTTGTGGACTGAGGAGGCTGTAAGGTGGAAGGTGAAGAACATGGTTTGGGGGAAATTCTCCCCCAAAATGCAGATCTTAGAATGACAATGTAAAAATTTTTCTTCTTCTTTTTTTGTTTTTTTAAATCTTTCTCCTTCATCTTTTCCTTCTTGGGGGTAATGGCATTTTATTAGAACTAAAAGACTCTGAAGAAATCATATGATTTTACTGGGGAAAAGAGCATAATCTTCCACTAATGGCGCATTAACCCTTCTAGGCCATTAAGATACCATTTGATAAATTGCCCCTTTTATTACACAGCATGGCACCAGTAGCCTGAAAGAATTAATGTATTTCCCAAATGGCAGCAATTTATTCCCTTGGCACTAGCAGAGAGAGAATCCTTTTTTGTTTTGTTACTTAGGAAGTAACTTTCCTCAGTAGTTCTCTATTGTACAGCTAATTAACACCATGTCTCTTGGCAGGGATAGGTATATGCCATCAATTTGATGCTTCCAATAAAAATGTCAAAAACTTACATAAAGGAAAAAACTGGATTCAATCAACTTCTGCCCACTGAACAAAAAGGGTGACAATGACAATCCAATCATTTCCATACACCACTATCTGGCAAGAGACCCTGGCAAAGTGGACGGGGACAAGGCTTGTACAAGGTGCCCTAAGCCACCTGCCCTGCTGAACTGGTCACTCATCTAAACAGCAGGCCACCCAGAGTGCAGCTTGGACTCACACAGTAGCCAGAGTCAAATGAGAAACACAGCTAGTCTCAGAGGCATTTCAGGGAGTTGTTTGTATCTTTACAAGGCTCTCAAATTTAGGGTCAACCACCATCATGTTTGTTATAATTGAATGGATCTTTCCTCTGCAACTAGAAATAAAGTCACAGTAAAAAGGAAAGATCCATTCATCATTGGCTTGGACGAAAGCAAAAGAGAACTCCTGTTACCTATATAATTAAAAAGTTAAGGATGGAGAAAAAACAGTGACATAAAAATACAGCATTAAAGAGCACTTTTTAAGGAAGGGACATAGCTCAGTGGTAGACTGTTTGCCTAACATGCACAATGCCCTGGGTTAGAGTCCCAGCACCACAGTGACCAAAGAAGTAAGCAGCACTTTACAGTTTGCACTGGACTTCTCAGATAGGAAGTTGCTGTATTGTTTTCATGGATATCCTGAAGCATAGTTAATAACATTACAAAATTTACAGGCCACAAAAGTGAGGCCTAGAGAAAAAGAGAAAAAGAACTGTTTGTACAAGGTCATATAGGCTGTTGGCCAGGGCAACTAAGCCCAACACTTCTGAATTCTGATGTTTCCCTCCCTCTACCACATCATCTTATTGCTGATAATTCTTTGTTTCATGTGAGGCCAATGTCTAAGTCAGCAGTCACTTCCTGAAGCTATACATGTTATCAGCTCACTTCATTGGGATCCCTTCATTAGGATCAGTAAGTAGATTCTAATTTAGGAAGACGAACGAGAGAGAGAGAGAGAGAGAGAGAGAGAGAGAGAGAGAGAGAGAGAGAGAGAGGCAGAGAGAGAGCTTGCACAGGTGAGTGCAAGAGAAGAGAAAATAAAGAATAAAGGAAAGCAGAAGATTTCTCCTTGAATCGAGCAGGGAAGGATTCCTGTGTCTCACATGGTGACCTTTCAAAACTGCTAGGCGGGACTCCAGTATACTCTCTGGCCAAGAGCTGGATGTGAAATTTTGATTCAGAAGTTGGCTTATTTGTTCTCGATTATAAATATTATTTTTCTCTTTTATTTATTCTTCAATCAATTATTTTCCTACTCTTTTTCTCGTAAGTCAGAGAGCTGTGTTTATTCCCTGGAAAGAAATCTAAAGAGGCTCCTGGAGCAACTATTATCACAAACCTCCCAAGCAACCTTCAGCTGGCAAATCTCTGTCTACTAATTAATCATCAGTTCCCAAGACAGAATTCTGGGCATTATCCTCAACTCCTTCATCCCACAGTAACACACACACACACACACACACGTGCACGCGCCAAGTTCCTTCCCAAGTCTCTCAGAACTCCCCAATGATATCAATGTGGGGATTGCAGAATGAATATAAAACATTCAAGACTAGGGACCAGGGCACTCAAAAGGAGAGGACTATAATTTATCGTCCAAACTGACAGACTTTTAAGGGAGGAAAGGGACACTATTAATAATTGCGCCAAACAAAATGAAACGTATTTTCACTTTGCTCTCAAGGAGGGTGTTGTATCAGGCGGGTGTCAACTTTGGCAGTGGATCTGAAGGAGAAGATTGTATCTTTAAAAGGGAAATATGACCAAGCCTTCCAAAGCAGAAGCCTCATCAAATCTTACCCATAAGATAAAGTTCAGTCTCCCACAGGGAGTGAGCATGACAGCCTGGTGTATACTTGATGTTTTCAGCCTCCTCCTCTGGCACTTTTCCTTTCATTCTTCGTTCCGTATGTCATTCCCGTCGACTGAAATGCCTTTTACTCCCTTTCAGCTTTGAAGCTGTCTGTCACTTCTTCCTTGAAACCTTCCCTCTGCATTTACACAGAGTCCACCCTTCGCTCCTGGTTCACATTTGTGTGTGTTTGTCACCCCGTGTACCACACTGTGATGTCATTGTTCATTTAAGTAATCACGCTTGACTAGGTTGCTTAGTCTATTATATTAGATAAATTTAGTTTTCCTATTTATTACTAACAATTGCAGTTGGTGGAACTAACCATGGTAATAGGGACCCTTAAAACTGTTTCTTTGTCTCTCTCCCCTTTCCTTTTTCTTTCTTCTCTCCCTCCCTCCCTTCCCTTCCCCACTGTCTCTGGTGCTGGGGCTTGGTGCATGCATTCTGTGCAAGGAATCTACCACTGAGCTACATCTCCAGCCTATTTTTATTGTACGAAAAAGTCTTGCTAAGTTGCCTAGCTTGACTTCAAATTTTCAATCCTTCTCCCTTAGCCTCCCGAGCATTTTATTTTAATTAGAGACTTTTTAATATTATCTAGTTATTAAAATAATTTGATTTGATTTTCAGATTCATTTTTGCTGGTTTCAAAACTTTAATCTCACATCCGATCCAAATTCCACCTATACCCCCAGTGCCCACAGGCACATTTGCAGCGCACGCATGAGTATTTGCACGGACACATGAGAGGCTCGAGATCGGAGATGGCGAAGCTTTCAGAGGCCAAGTGTCCAAACTGCAACTCCGAAGCCACATTTATTGCAAAGTGCCAACACTGCAAATAAACATAAACATCCGATGTTCAGACGCTGGGGGAACCTGGCGCGTCAACAGAGAGGGCCGTGCGTGCCCGCTGCGGCACGAGCGCCACAGGTTTGCCACCTAGACTCTGGAGGGGGGGAGCGGTTGTCTCATCCCCCGTGTGCTCCTTCTTTCTGTGAGCTTGTCACTGTGCTTTGTGGCAAGAAGGCAGGGAGAGGAAAACACATGTGTTCTCCTTACTTATCTATCCGTGGCAAGAGAGCAATCTTTTTCTTGGATGACTTACAAGATTTTAGAGATAACCGTTAATGGTGGTGACTCTAAAAGTTCTCAATGACAGACCAGATCACCAACAAGTACCCTACGCACCTACTGTCCCTCGGGAATGGCAGTTACACCTGCCAGGTGCTCCCACCCGGCAGGAGCACTGTCTTGACCTCACATGTAGTGGCCTCAGCACGTCTGTGGTTTTCAGGCTCCTCCGCTCCAGCCCGCAAGTCATGGCCAAGGTTCATCTTCTTTGCTTCCTGGCAGGATGGAGGCTTGGGAATTATGGAGGTGCTCTTTGCTCTTCTGTCTTTGGCTTTGCCACAACGCCCTGTCTTCTCAAAGCCTACTCCACGCCTGTCCTATTCTCTGGTAGCATGGAGCAAGTCAACAAACAGAGAGGGAAGTCAGCTACCAAGGTCCAAAAGATGACCCCAATTTTATAAGTAGCTCCCTGAGGGATCTCTTTGGTTTTGGAGAGAGCAGAGAGTAATCGTTTTTGATACTTGAATTCCTCCAGAATGTGACTTTTCTTTTTCATGCTTCAAGTCCCACTCTCTTATCAACAGGGAGGGAGAGGGCTGTGTGTGTGTGTGTGTGTGTGTGCGTGCGTGTGTGTGTGTGTCTGTGTGTAGGGAGGACAGTGGTGGGATTCACGAACAAGAAATGGTGCTTCTCAGCAGGTTCTAAAGGGAGGGGAGAAATGGCAACTCTCTGAAACTACGATGTTAGGATATTTGATTCTTTTTTTCCTAATCAGCTCTGAACCTTGTCAATTCCAGGAATACAGAAAAGTCCACTAAGCCCCACACGCCACCCTGCTGGTGTATATAACCTTCCTCTTCTGCTTCCTATATGTGAGTTCACATTCATCATGGTCCACGACGCTGACTACATGTTGGACTACTTAATAAATGGTTCCTGACTGAACTGGGATCATGATACCGATAGTAGAAACTATTCTAGAAGTCCAGAACTCTTTTGCAATGAGAAGGTGCAGTGCTTTTTGCCCAAGCAGAGGGATGGCTTGATACAGAATCTGCTGGGAAGTGCTCCAAGCTTGGGAGGCACAATCAACTCAGGAGGAGTTAGTCAGGCCTTCTTCCCTAAGGCAGCAGCCTGACTTGTCACCTGGTGGCAGGCTAGAGTCAAAGGCAGGTGCTCTTATTCTGAGCTGAAGAGGTGAAGTTTTGACTGGGACCATGAGACTAACTGTAGTAGCATCGGGGAGTAGGGTTCCCTACCTTCTGAGGAATCAGAGACCCCAGAAGAAGTAGTTTTATCTCTTACTGGGATGGAAGGTTTTATTATACCTCAAATGTTTGCTTTGACATGGAAATATACTTCGCTACGAACAGGTTCATATCATAAAATTCCATTTCTATTAATAAAATGGCCACTGGCCAGTCTTTTAATCTCACTGATGAAAGATGAATATGTACATGGACTTTTAAAAATTCTGCCAGAACTAAGGTCCTTTCAAATAGTCTGAGAACATTCCTGAGGGCTTACATTCTCTGCTAGGCATGATACATGAGGTGTGTTTATAATTTTGTTTGTGTATCTTGCTGCTGTGGGATTAAAAACCACATGAAGCTTTCCCACAGGAAAGTGTCTGTGAACCTGTTCCTGGGAGAGAAATTTTATCTTCTCCCTTTCTAGAGCTACTTTTTCTGTCTTCCTAGTCTAGCATTTGGTCTTATTTCATGCATTACCGTTAAAACTATGGCACCATGTAAGAACCTTTAAAAAGTGTTTCATATCACTGCAGTCTCCACCTTTTCAATCTTTACCCCAAAATGTACCCTGCTGGGCAGAGCATACCATTTAATAGTAAAAAAACAAAACACAAAATTGGTTGAAATATCCCATCTGGGCTAAACCCAAATTCCAAAATAGGCATAGTTTTGTAAATTCCTCAGGAAGATTACTTATATGTTTCTGATGCCAGTCTAAGCATTTGGTCAGGAATATCCACATGACAGTGTAATTGGAAAAAGAAATGAATGTTTGCCTTTGGTTTCATTTTATTGCTTCTCAGAAGAAAGCACCCTATAATAATTTTCTGGTCCATTTCTCCAGTCTCCAGCCACGGGTGGGGTGGAGTGCAGAGAAAGAGCTGAGAGAGGGGGACGAGTAGGTCATGCTGCATCCACACCCTGTTCTTCCTGGATGGGTGGAAGCATCTCTGAATGGAGATAGCCAATTTTCTAATTTCCTTGCTTGAATTACTTAATTTCACTCTACAAAAGATGATCAGAACCTGCCGATCCTATTGAAAGGATAGAATTCTAACGCGCTAAAAGATTTATTCGGAAATGAAAAAAAAATGAAAGAGAAATAAGAGACCCAAATCTTTAAAATCTGGGAAATGAGGCGAGTATTTTGAGTCGCTGCTGCTGGTTTCCTGCCCTGCAAGGGGCCTTCTTGAGTGGGCGGCTCACACCCTCAGTGCGCAGCTCCCATCTCAATTTCACGCGTGGCCTTTCTGTGAGGCCGGTGTAGTCCCTGCCCAGGAAGGCACTCGGTTGCCTGTCTGTGAGTGGGACAGCGCACGCAGTGTTACTCTGCCGTATGGGGCAAGGCTTGGGGTAGATTAGGGAGGACACTACTTGAAGCAGTGTCCTGGCCTCAGAGTGACTTAAAGGAACAATCTCTGGAGTTATTAGCCACTGTTAAAGACCTCCTGTTTGCCCTCATGTACCTCTCCCCTTTTAGAGTCACAGGAAAATGTACCACGGGAGACAGAAATCAAGAGGCCCTATAACTTTCTCTGGCCAATACCTTTCAGACTGGGCTAAAATGACATCACCAAGAAGCACACGCACCTCTTTAGGTCTACCCACGCAAAGCACCAAGGGTCCTGCTCGATTTTTCTATTCTTTCTTGTGAAACCCTCTACTGCAATGGTACGGGTTGAGCATCCCTCATCGAAAAATCTGAAATCCGAAATGTTCCAAAGTCTGAAACTTTTTGAGTGGTGATACGATACCAGAAGCAGAAAATTCCACACCTGGTTTCATGTGACAGGCTGCAATTAAAATGTAGGTGCATGAAAAATATTGTATAAATTACCCTCAGGCAAATGTATACTACACGTGTATAAAACATAAATGAATACTGTGTTTTGTCTTGGGTCCTATCCCCAAGATATCTTGTTATGTACATGCAAATATTCCCATCTAAAAAACTCCAGAATCTGAAATATTTCCAGTCCCAATCGTAGCAGACAAGGTACACTCGATTTGTAACTCTATTGAATTACAGCGCTATCCTTGTCTTCCCAAATCTGGGCCCTTCTCTGTCCATTTCATTATGATTTCAGCATAAGGCTCATCTCTGCCTGTTATCAAAAGTTCTATGAAAATAATAATATAATTATTTCCTGTGAAACCCTCTAGAGCAGTAAGATGGGGAGTCCAATGTAGTTTAAAGAATGAAGTATAACTCAGGACATAATCTTGCTCTGGGGTCCAGCCATGGACCCCGGACCTAACTAAAACAAGCTCTAAAATTAGGATGATCGTATTAGTAACCACAAGGCTAATGTGAAGATCAACATGGTTTATCGATGTGTAAAAATGATATGCTGTATCCATGCATAAATGTATCAATTAGGTTTCTTTCTCATTTTCTCATCTCCAAAACTGTCATACGCTGCGTCACTGTGTGGCACACAATCCCACACTGTCTCCGAGGTCAGTGCAGGTTTGTTACTCTCCAGGTGAGGAGGGAGAGACTCAGAGTCTGGTTAACTTACCTCAGCTCACACCCATGACAGCAGCGAAGAACTGAACTCGCGGCCTGTGACACCTGTGTGCACATACTCTTAGCCACCAAGCAAAATGTTTGCGAAGATTCAGTACTGCACAGAAACTTGTTCCAGGCTTCCTTTTCCCAATTCTATCATTTACCCTGACAGGCTCTGAAGGCATGCTCTGTCCGATCCTGCCTTGCCCAATATTCAGTGCTCCTGAAGAGCTACCCAGAGGATGCTTGTTTACAGGGGCTAAAACCTGCAGCGCAGTGTCAGAAAGACATCTTCTTCTAGTCTGGTCCATTGAGGAGAGGGAAAACCATTCTGTCCACAAGCTTTGGAACTGAAATTTGATACCCTGAGTTCAAATCCCAGCTCAGCTCTTGAGTAGCATACCTTGGGAAAGTTAGTTTAGCTTCCTGGAGCTTTCATTTATTTAAAAATTATTTTCATTTCTAAAGGCCTCTTCTTCAAAAAATTACTGGGGAGATAAAGCCAAATGGATGGGAGAGTATGAGCACACTGCAGATGACCCTGAAACAGCTTCATCACGACTTTCTCAAGAATGCAAAGCCCTCTTTCAGCTCACCATTGAATGCCATGCATGTATAAAAAGTCAACAGAACTACTTCCCTAAACACTGTAACTGACTGTGTCACTCAGCTTTCTGTTGCTGTGACAAAATACCTGAGACATCAACTCAGGGTTTATTCTGGCTCGTGGTTTTAGATGTTTCAGTCCACAGTTACTTAGCCCTGTTACTGATGTGCCTGTGACAGCAAAGTACATCATGGCTGGAGGGTGTGGCAGGCAAAACTACTCATGTGTGGCAGCCAAGGAAAAGATCAGTGAGAGAGGGACAGAGACAGACATACACAGTCAGGCAGAGGGGAAGAAAGAGAGACAGAGAAAGAAATGGCCAAGTTCCCTATATTCTCTTCAGAATCAAACTCCCAATGGCCCAAATTCGTCCCTTCCCTTCCTTTCTCTTCCTCCCTCCCCTCCCCTCCCCTCCATTACTCCACATCTGTCCTCTACCTCCCAATAGTGTCGTAGGTTGGTAACCAAGCCTTCAACATATGGGTCCTTGGGGGGCATTCAAGATCCAAATTATAGCACTAACAGGTCCAGACTACTAGAAGAAGTTGGAGAAGATTCATTAGAGTAGTTGTTCAAGTCTGAAAGTGTAGACAGAGCGAGGTGTTGTGGAGGGAAAGTGACAGTGTCTTCTTCATGGGAAGCACAGAGTTTCCTTTTGGAAGCTCTCCATGAATGCAAGTGGGACCTCCCAAGAGAGGCAGGGTGCTTTTGATTCAGACAAAATACAGCCTCACATAAAGGTTCTCAAAATATGAAAGCACAGTCAGCCAAGATTGCTTAGATATGGGAGACTTTTTTGGTCTCAATTCATTCCACACAGCTCTGAACTGGAGAATTGGTTATGTTACAATACGGGTCATCACCCTGCTAACCTGCACATGTAACTCAGAAAGGGGCAAGAGAGATGTACAGTCAAGAGGAGGATGGGGGAGACTTCAATGTAAATAGAGCATAAACATGCTGTTTAGAAGAGCCTGCTGTAGTCTGCGTGTGGATGGGGTGGAGGCTCTGCATATCCAATTCTCAGACCTCAGACATGAAAGGCAGGGAACAGGGGTGGCTCTGGGGGTGCAGATGTGAGAAGCAGAGCATTGCATTCCAGCTCTGTGGATGCTGGGGGAGGGTTAGGATGACAGACAGATGGCACAAAATAAAAACAGGGCTCCAAGTAATGTTACAAAGAAAAGATGGCACCGTGGTCTTTTCCCGATGAGTCAGAAGAATAAAAGCAAAAGAACCCAGATCCAAGGAGCTTCCTGGCACAGATGAAAAGAAAATCATCCCAGTTTAAAAAAAAAGAGAAGAGAGGCATTTGGTATTTTTAGTGTCTTTGTAAACAGTTTAGTGCCACTCAGAAGGGAATACGGATTGCTGAGGAAGCGAAATGTCCGGCAGCCCACAGACTGGCCATTTCCGGAGGAGACAGGAATATCTGAGAAGGTTTCAGTCATGTGAACAGGAGTGTGTGCTTTCTAAAATTTCACTTTTACCACACTTTAATAGGTAGGGAAATGCACACCTCACAGATCTAAAGCCTTGAACAAACTATTCTTGTTTCTGTCCACTTCTTAAAGAGCAGTAATGAACCCACACCCTAGACACAGATGGATAAACAAAACTGGTCACCATGGAACTCACAAAGCTGAACTGGCCCAGGGAGTAACCCCGTTAGGCCAGCGTGTCTTTCATGGACTTTGGGCTCTGCCAAGTTCATAGATATTTTCTCCCTCTTATCTTAAAATTGCAGAATGTCCCAAGTGATCTTTCCTGATATTTTTTTAAGCCACCTTATTTAAGTCCTTGTGTGCTGATGCCTTGTGTGTTGGCATATTCTAGCTTTGAACCCTTAGAAGTGGCAGCTTCTAGTAAGAGACAGGGATTGAGGTAACTTGTAAATTAGGTACCTTGGAAAAATGTGAAACAGCCCTAGGTTGGTTCTCATGTAATGAGGAAGACACTGGGGATGGGTTTGAGCAGAAGGAGTTGAACACGGACTTAGCGGATCGATTGCAAGGAAGGGAGCGATACAGGGAAGACTGGCTAGATCCTGCTTTATACAGTTGTAGCCCCAGGTTCCACATCTGCAGACTTGATCAGCAGCAGACCATAAATATCTAAAGTACTGCATGTATACCACCAAAAACGTATGGATGTTTTTCTTATCATTATTCTCTAACAAATACAGTATAATACTGTTTGCATAGCATTTACATTGTATTAGGTATTATAAGTAATGTAGAGATGATTCAGCATATGCAGGAGGATGTGTGTAGGTTATGTGTTAAAACTCTGCCATTTTATATGAGGAAATTGAACATCTCTGGACACTGGTATGCTTGGAAGATCCTGCACAGATCCCTGTGGATGCAGAGGGATTCCCGCACTAGAATTTTTGCAGGATGGTGTGTTTAAAACACATGTGTAATTGACCATGACCTCAATTTTAAACAGCTATGGCTTCTAAAGTAATCAAGGATAAAGAAGAGGTGACTTTGAACTGAAGAACTCCAAATTTAGATCAGCTTAGCTTACTTACCTGAGATTTTAAACACATTCCTCCAAACTCGCCCTATTTGCCCAGTGGAGGTGGCTACACACCAACCAGCACCTTTTCAGGCCCACAGGAAAAGCAGCTAGCGCTACAGGATGGAGGCAATGACACAGCACGACACAGCTATCCACGTCCCTTAAGAACCTCATCACAGTTCTCTGGAAGAACTTTCTCCTCCATTTCTCTCAAGCTCTACAGAGGTAGGGAAACAGCTATCAAAATCTGTTGAAACCATCTGCTTCTTTGGCTCCTTTTCTTTCTAGTGTTTCTCTTTTACATATTTTTGCTAACAACAACAAAAATCTATCCTAAAATAACTAAGATGCTATGACCCAAAATGCCAGAGGTATATATCCAGTTTATGAGACCAACTGCCTTCTACAGAGGAGTTAGGTTTATGATGTGTGGAGGAAGGCAGCATTTCTACAAATATTATAGTTGCGCTAAGAAAATAACCAACTACTTTCATTACAATATAAGATTTGTATTTGTTCATGTAATTGAATTTAATGCTGCTGAAATTTGTCAGACTTGAAAGCTATTGAAGTTTAGACCATTTTTTTTTTTTTACATGGAGGAAAACTGCCGAAGAAATTATGTCTTAGCTTGTAGAGAACACGCCTTTCGCTGACTTTAAATGGTCACGAGTCAAGAGTCAATCACTGCATGAGTTTACATAATTCGTAGCACCTTTAGGGATAATTTTATTTATTGCTTAGAGGAGGACTAGCTGGGGCACTCAGCGTTTATGGAGAGGGCCTGCTTGTGACCTGTCTGCCGGCTCTTTTCCATTCTGTGTCAGCTGTTTAGATACCTGTGACTATAAAATGTGAAGCCACGCATGTTTTCACTCCTTCCAAAGGTTTCCCAGCTGATGTTTTCCCTTCTATAGACTCACTCTATTTTACATAGTGGCTCAGTGTCTTACCTATACCCACCACGTCTTACTATCTTTATAATTTCAGATTTTCTGCAGAAGTCCCAACCCCTATGTAAGATGCCATTAATATGTCTTCTGTCTCTCACCTGGGTTCACCTTGGTTGATGGACATGTAAATCTCCCAGGAATTCTCCTCTGGGATGGCGCCATGTGGTATGAGTAAACTCACCCCTGAAACAGAAAAAGCCAAGCAGTTATTCATAGATTTTCCAATTATTCTGAAGCACCCTACTTGAGCACTTTATAGATGGCTCTAAAGAAGGACCTTCTCGCGGCAATTTGTGAAATGCCAATCTTTGGAAAATTTACTAAGTCCGAGATAAGGAGAATGCTGCTTTGTCACAGATGGATAAAAAGGAGCATGTCACTCAGCTGAGTGCTCCAATTAGTTACTTGTTTGTTGTGTGGTGCTGGGGACTGAAGCGAGGCCCTCGTGCACATTAGGCAAGTGCTTTATCACTGAGCTCCACCCTCAGCCTACTTGATTTTTAGATTTTTTATTTTAAATTCTCCTAGCATTTTTACTTCTCTCAGAAGACTGGGTGTCCTAAAAGCAAGAATTATTCAACATATCTGACTACATAAGAGTTTATCAACATATCAGTTAATTTGCTCCAAAATTTAAGTGTTATTTCTATTAATTTGCACAAAAGGTATCTAGGATGATGGATGAGCTAATTCTTTCCTTGAACCTGGTATGAAATTGTCTTACACATTGTGCATCTGGAAGGCAGCTGGGAGTTGTGTTCAGAGGACTACTGCATTTTATCAGGAAAGTAGGAAAGACAAAACCATCTGGTGAACCTAGCAACCTTCTAGGTTATTGTGTAACCAATATGGTCTTAAGTTTGCAAATAGAACCTAGAGAGTGTTAAGGCTAAAGGTGATATAACTATATTCACTTCAACGTCAAAAATCCCAGCCAGTGTATTCTGTAAAGTCATATAATGCAGGGAGAGACGGGACAGGAAAGTCTCTTTTTTCTTCAGTACTGTGAAAAAGATGTATCACTTTGGCCAACAGAGACACTTGGGGAGATCTGTGATTCTCTTTAAATGTTCCTGCTTGTTTATAAAGAGAAATGAAATACAGAAACAGTAAGTTATTGACAAAATCTCACAGAACCTTCCTATATTTTGAAAAATGTAGCTCTCACCTTTCCCCCTTTCATTAGAGTTAATTGCACAGAAAGCTTTCAAGTTGCTAATAGCAATTTAAATCTAGAGATAACAGGTTTTCCTGGTATCATTCAATATGCCTGTGAACAGCTAAAGAATCACAGAATACAAGACTTATTGTCAGACAAGTTATTTGTGATTTACATTTAGGAACATTATTCAGTAACATGCTACTTATCATCACTATCTCTCACTAGCACTAAGAATGAGGCACTTTTAAATCTTGCTCACAGCTTTTCAGC
Source organism: Hystrix cristata (assembly GCA_004026905.1). Taxonomy (NCBI): domain Eukaryota; kingdom Metazoa; phylum Chordata; class Mammalia; order Rodentia; family Hystricidae; genus Hystrix; species Hystrix cristata. The sequence continues at coordinate 65,564 of PVJO010000763.1, read as the reverse complement.
CAGTAGATTCATTTACATTCGGGACCTTCATGTCAATAGTAGGAGAAATCCAATTGCCACACTTAGGGACCTCCAGCAGGACCCTCCTTCCACATGCCTTTCTTCCTTGAATGCAGTTGCCCAATGAAGTGGCCTCCATTGTATCCTTCCCTGCCGTTGGACACAGGTGGTAAAGCAGAGTATTCACTGCATTTGGATGCGGCCTGAGCACGTGCCCTGGTCATTCTGTCTAGTTTTAGTTTGCCGTGGTCCTCTCCCTGCTGCCTCTCTTTCAGGCTCTCTAGGCCATGAAGGTAAAGGGACACACAATCTCTGTTCTTCAAATGGAGAATGCAGTAGACCAGCCTGAAGCAATAATGCAGCACTACCTCAACGACACTAGTGCATGTCTGGCACAGACTAGAAACCCAGTAAACCTACGAGCACATGAATGAACATACAGGACTCAAAATTCTTAGTAAACAGGCGAGGCTTAGAGTCTTGTTATCTTGTGTAAATTGGCACAGCCTAATGCCCCACTTCCAGATCCAAAGAGCAAAACTATGTAAGAGAACATTTGAGAAAGGCTGTCTGAAGAACACATCGTGTCTCCTTCCTTTCAAGTCAGCCTGATTCTCTGTGTCAATACTGAAACATTATTTGTGATATTTCTAAGTTCAACTTGAATCTATAGGATCACTAAAACTTTAAACTATTTTTCTCTCTCCTCTAATCGGAAGTTTTATCATTATCTTTCAAACAACATTTCCCTGCTCCTATCTGAACATGCAAGTTGTATGTGGAGACTGAAGACAGTCAGAAAGGGTTGTAGCGGGCGGGGACGGTGGCAAGGAAAACATGACGGAGGCTGAGGGCTGCTGTAGGAAAGCTTTATGCCTGTGGTCTCGTAGAGAAGCGTCCATTTTCAATATGTCATTCATCAGTTATCTCTGATTAAAGACAAATATACTCCCCCCGAACTCCACCTGCTACTCTGGCAGCCTTTTATTTGATATGACAACAGAACCACCTGTCTGAGTTTCCTATTTCATATTTTGCATAATAAATGATTTCTAGAGCACACCATACGACAACTTGGGATGGATGGTATTAGAGCAATCTAATTTCTATGCTTTGCTTTCTTTACACTTCAGTTCCCCAGGGCATATTTTGCATTTATGTCCTGCAAAATAACAGGGAATATGTTTCAATCCCCACACCTATTTTTCCTCTAATTCATTCATAGTAAACAGCATCAGTCTCGTCATCACGCCTTGTCAAGAGCTTTGAAAATACCCCTTTCACAGAGGGACCGTGCAGGGGCCACTGACAACGCTACCAGAATTTTCATTTTCAATGGGATTACTTCTCAAGTTGGAGAGGGAGAAAAAAAAATCTGTTTCAGCACGATTTCTTCTCACTTTCTCTGGTGAACAAGAAATAGACACAGGCAACGAAGGGACTGGTCTTTGCACTTCCTCAACACGTGTAAATAAGTGCACACACACACCCACAAATGCGTACTAACAAATGAGGATGGGAAAGAGAAGGGTACTGGCCAAACCACTTGACCAGTAGATCATGAGAGTCTGTGTATATCCTGTTCTTTGAGAAGGCAAGAGTTGCATCTATTTTCTTTTTCCAGGACCCACATTTCTTATTTATGAATTCCTAAAGAGAGCGTAATTGGTAAATAAGGCTGACTGATTCATCTGCATTGAGTCTCCTATCTGCCAATTATCAAAACTCCAGAGCCACAACTCAGAACACTGCCAATTATCAACAGAAGAACTACACCACACACCAACACTCATATCTGTTTGAAGCAGGGTCCCTATCATGTCCTAAAACACTGATCAAAGATTTGAAGAACTGAAGGCTTAAAGAAACATAATCATTATTAGGGCTGCATTGCAGGGCTATTCTTAAAAATCTAAACTCATTTTGAAGTGACGTTTTAAAGGAAGCAATTAATCTGTGAGAGAACAAAACAATATTCATCAGTTTAAGACAAAGTTTAACTCCAAGTCACTAAACTACTAGTGAAGGGATCAGTCGCCTGAAATAGTAGCCTCAGCCTAGTCCTATTATAGGGGGCATTTGCTAAAATGGAATAAAATGTTGGTTAGCTCTGTCTTCTAGAGAAACAGGTGGAGACCGTGATTCAAGGGTAGCCTGTTATTTAATGACTCTTGTAGACACAGGGAATCGGGGCTAATGGGGCACTATCTGATTTAGCATACGACCTGCTTCTCGCTGCTTAGAATCAGAGGAGAAGCTGACTCTTCGGCCACTCACTTAATTCTGAGGAAGCAACTCAAGGAAATTAATCCATAGACACGATGTCATCTAAAAAGTAATCTGGGCTAGAAATCTGAACGGACTCTGTTAAAAAATCAAGGAAATCTTCTTCCAGCACAAAAGAGGGACAAAAAAGCTTGAGAATTGATGGTAAGTATGTCATCGCCCTGCAATTGGAGTTTTAATTCCAGAGAGTACCTCCACAATGATTCTTCATCACTGTTTTTCATAAAGTAGCATTTCTAGCAAGGTCTATGGACTATGAGAGTGTGTGGGAGGTTAGCTATTGATGGAATTGGAGTGTTACTTCACTGTATGATCAGCCTCGTATTTAAACCATGCTTGTGTATCAACTTGGTGCTTGTCAGTCACGTCAAAGAAAGTTTTTGGTGGTTGCTGATCACTTTCTAGGTAATATATTTCAAGGGGCTTAAACCCTGGGGACTCCCCAGACCTTTTAAGTGAACACAAGCATCAGCCCTTACAGGGCTCACTCTGTTCCGCGATGAAGACTACCAGGTCTGATCCCAGGGTGGGGTCTGGTTTGCAGTGCTTACCAAGCAGACTGCGGGAGCCGTGACTTTCGCTGCTCTGACAGGAATGGTAAAAATAAAACGAACCTGACAGGCTGTAACTGTGCAAATGACAAGTATGTAGACAATCATGGGAGAATATACAAAATATACATTTGCCACCCACCTGTGTTTGGCATGACTAAACGCCCCCCTAAATGGCCAAAGACACCAGTTGTCCTCAGTTCCGTCCTCGTGGGGAGTGATGACAGGTTTTGGATGTAGGGCGTCTTATTTCTGGGATGTATGGTACTAAAGCCATGGTTGTTTCCATGGGGAAAGGTCCCCGAGTGATTCTTGCCATGGTACTCAGCTCTCTCAGACACTCCCAGGGAAACCATGAAGGAGCTCTGGACTTTGACTTTGATGTCCGACAGAGGGTTGAAGAGTGAGGACTCTGTCATGAGTTCCTTGTCCAGCGGGGCCTGCAGACAGATGGGACCACTGTACGTCCGGCTCACTGTCAGGTCTGGCTGCATGGCGGGATTCAGGAGCAGGGAGTTACCTGGTAAAAGAAAATTGATCTGTCACTCAGAAACTAAAAGACACCACCATTACCTTTTGATGGCCGCCTCTGCTAACTCAAAATCACCCTGTGACTGCCAGCCGCCCCAGTCAGAGCTAGCTCACCAGCCCCGCCCTCCCACCCTGAGCAAGTGGCCCAGCCCTGAAGGGCTGGCATTCAGGACCAGGCCTTGGAATCAGGAGGCCTTTTTCCAAAATGTCACGGGCCAAAATGTCCCCTTGCTGAAGTCCTTACATTTTGTCTTTTTTCAAAGTATTTCTGGCACTCAGTCAGGTAACAACTCAGCTACTGTTGTATATGTGATTATTTTAACTGGCAAAGAGAAGCTAATGAAAAAATTGTTTTATAATCCATTTTGGAGCAAAAATAACATCTGTTCATTTTAAATGGCAAGTGATGACATAGCGTGGAGACTAGGTAGTGCTGTTTATAATGAAGCTCTGTCGGTTCCAGCACATTTCTTGTGGAATTTGGGGAACTTTCTGAAGCCAGGGGAGGAAGTGATGTGTCCTCAGAATGAATGGGTCACGGAACCTCACGAATCGCTCTACATCTGAGTAGCCAATTTACTTGAATGCCACATATGTCACTCTGAGAGGGAAGAAAGTGCCACATTGGGACAGAGAGAGACTCAAATTCTACATGGGGAGCAGCTCAGAATAATCTGCTTTCTGTCTCAAAGCAAACGAAAAAAAAAACAATCTGTACAAAAACATAAGAAATTGGACTTTGTCATCTGCTGGAGCTTACCAATGTTTTTCCCAGACAAATATTAAAAAGAAATGCTGTGATACTTTCTTATGATGAAGTAATCTCATTTATTAGTAAATAACAAAATAACCCTCAGTCCCAAACCTCCTGCCCGTATCAGTCCGTCAAAGTGACATCTCGAATTGAAACCCAAACCATATTAAACAATTTTCCTTTGGGGCCTGACAAAAATAGTTAAGTATGATATTTCTGAAAATGTTGCAATTCTAGGCCATACTGTATTAGCCTCTATTGTGTTTCCATTTTCATAATTTGTGATGATGCCAGCAGGAAATCTATAACCTGCCTTTTCCCACATCCTGTTTGGATGCTCTAAGAATCCAGCGCATCACGGAAAAGAGGCACAAATGAGATGAAATAACACTGTAGATCTGAAGGCTCCTTGGTGGTACCTCATTCTTTCATGACTGGGGCTGCTGGGCCAGAATGTAGGTACCAGTGTGGTTTGGTGCTTTTTAACAGAACCGCATGGGCTTCTATAAGGTTCTTGCTTGCCCTTATTTGTGGTCTTGCCAGACAAGAAGCGGGACCAGAGAAACATCCACATGGGAAAAGAAGTTTCCATGGAGATCTCAACATGGTATCCCTAAGTCTCTTGGCTCTTTGATCTCAAGCTCTAACCTCCGGAGGCTTAACTTCTGCCTACTCTTAAAAGACCCTCCTAGCTTATGTGACTATTTCCTGTATTTAGACAGCACAGGCATGGGAAATGCCCGAGTTTGAAAGGGTGGATGTGTGACAGTCTATAGTTAAAGAAGACTGGTTGCTGCTGTGACGGAAGTCTGGTCAGGGTCAGTCACCTGTCCGTGGTCTCTCAAATCTATTCTCTGGAAATCTGTTCTCAAGTCGGTGGTCTACTCTGAGTATGACTTTCATTCATATTCTGTCTCAGTCTCTCTGCAGTGCTGAGATGCAGCCCAGGGCCTCATGCATACGAGGCAAGTACTGCGCCTCTACGCTACATCTGCAGCCCACGACATTCTGTTTAGCAGCCTTCCTGTTCCCCTGCCGGAGGCCCTGGCTGGATACACCGCTCAGGAAAAGACATCTCTCTAAGGCACTGGATGTCGAAGCCACCCATCTCTGCTGTGAGGTACATCATCACAATGAATGCAGGGAGAGTAGCAGTTACCAAGAATTTTCCCTTCTTTCTCCAGTTCCGTGACATTCTTGGCCAAAAATACAGAAAATGCTCAGGTAATTTGGCAAGGCAACATATTCCCTTAGAGATCACAATACATGTAAGCGCTGAGATTCACCTCCCTGAGGAGATGCACTTAAACTTTTAGAAGCTCGCGTTCCCCAGAGATGTTCACGCCTTCAGCCGCTGCCTGGTTCTCTGTGCAGCACGCGGGCATCCTATGGTAAGGTGAGAGGATCCTACCAGCTTCTAGAACTACAGTCACTACGTGTATGACTACTCTCCACAAGCCAAGGCCCTACCCACGCTATTCTAGGTCATTTCATCCCCTACAAGAACACTCTGTGGTGGATGTTAGTACCCTTATTTTATAACTGTAAAAACTGAGACTTCAGGATAATTGATTAAATAGGCTTCATGGAAGTTTTGGACTTATCTCACTAACTTTGAAGCCTGTGGACTTACACACAGCACTGTCTCTCACACTATTTAATGTAGTTCCTCTGTTTTCAAGCATTAATGGTGGCAGACACTGATATTATTTGATAGAAATATATTTCTAGTTTCCTATATAGTATAAAAATCTGTTCTTCACTGGGTTTATAACAAATTAAATCTCATACATTCAAGCATATACCCAGATCCAGTGGAGGCCTAACACTGAGGTGTCCAGGGATAAATGGCCAGAAGAGAGACACTTTTCTCTTCCTGGCCATCTCTCAGTTGGTTCTTTCTTTTGTTTTTCTAGCACGTTTGGATTTCCACTTCAGTGGCCTGGCTATTCAGTCAGTGCTAAGCCCCGAGACTTTTCTACTTGTGCCACAGGCATTACTGACTCACAATAAATAGAAACGGCGGGGACAATAAGGACGATGAGGGTCAGGGTAGAGAACTTCATCTCCTGAAGAGTGATGGTTTCAGTTTTTCTAAAATGAAAGCCATGGGTAGCTCATCCCCACCTTGAAGTCAGGAACAGATTTGGTTCATCTAAGAGAATTAAGTCATTCTCTGTTTTGAAAATGAGTATTGCTGTAGTTTGACAAGATGGATGTTCCTTCCCCCAGTACATAAGATTGCTTGGACTTGGTGACAGCTGAGAATCATTTAGGCTGGATTTCATTTTTTTCTCTGGCTAAAAGATTTTTCATATATCTTCTAAAGCCTTTTGAACTTATTTAAAACAGGAGAAACAAAAATCTAGTGTGATAATACACCTGGGAGGTTGCATTCTGGGACTTGGTACTCAGCCTTGAAGAGTCAGTATTTTAGTTAACTAAATTAAATATGTATCCTAAATCAGGCTTCTTAGAGAAAGTTGGGTAATTTGAGATAAAATAACTCATTAGGCTCACTCTACGTCAGAGACGGGATCGCTTCACTTAAAGTGCTGGGAATCTCCTGTCCTGCGGTAGCCGAGGACGTCAGCAGACCGCCTGTTCATGTGGAAGGTCGATTCGGTAGCGGCTCCCAGTGCCAGGAGCTACCTTCACACAGGCCCCCGAGAGCTCCGGGTCCCCTGTGCAAATGCAGTCTCTGGGCCTGAGGACGAGGTGTTGGGGGACCTACGCAGCTGACCTTGACGGACTGTTTTGAAGTTGAAGGTCTGGAAGCCACCTGTCAATGCAGAAGAGTCGATGACGTCCACGCCATAGTCGCTCTGGCTCCGTCTGTAGAGGGTGACTCCGATGACCAAGACGGCGACAGCGACGACCGCGGCGCCCAGGCCTGAGTACAGAGCGATGTCGCTGGCATTCTCGATGCCTGGAAGACACAAGAGAAACCCTGAGTGGCCGGCATGGGCACGGCGCCGGAGAGCCACCCTGGGATACAAGATGGAATGCTATTGGATTTTGGAGCTACCGCTCAGAGAAAATGACAGATGTAGCCAGGCACGAGGTGTACTTTCATTTGCACAATAATCATGTTTCTCAAATGCCTTGTACAAATCAAAATGATGCTAGTCAAATATCTTAACTGCACTGAGGTAGCTTACCATGTAATAGACTCTTGCAGAAAATCAGTCTGGCAAAGAAAGTAGTATTTTTCTAGTAAAAACGGACAACTCCTCAATGTACTTATTTTAAGAAGTCATATTTACCTGCAAAGTATACTTTAGACTTTACTTTTATTGGGGGAGGACAGATTCACACAAATGACAAATAAAAAGGGGGCTTCTCTGCTCATCGATGACCCGGGGCACATGCATTTGCAGACAGAGGTGCAGGGCAAGAAGTTAACTCATGGTCTGAGCCCGGAGAAGACCAGAGCTCACAAACAGGAATTTTAGCTTTGACACAAGTTGTTCAGATTCAGAGGACACTGATAACCTCAGTTCAGGGTATACACGATCATTGTCATACAGTGTTTACTGTGAGAGATGCAGGTCTTGGTCTCAGGGACTCTTATGTCCATGGTAATAACTTTCTGGCCCCAGTTAGATACTAGACTCCAGCACTCTATTGTGGGGAGGACTGGTCTCTCAGCGGGCACATGCTGTTTCTCCCGTACCTCTCCTACTCCATCCTATTGAATGCATGGGCAAAGCAAAAATAAAAGCGTTAGTTTGACTTTAGAATGTAGGTGTCTCCCCCACCCCCAGGATATGCTACCGCTGCTTTTCAACTCTTCCAGATGCGTACTGGGTGTGCTTTATCCCTGCAGCCAGTTCTTAATGGCTACTGCAATTCAACCTGGGGGATTTATCTGAGACAGCGTAATCCTAAAAGAGGTGTAATCTCAGGAAGTGTGTGGAAATGGAAGGTGGCAAGAGCTAACTACATAATTAATCTTCCTACAGATTATGTGGTAAGTACACTTAATGGGTCCAAAAGTAATTACTATGTCACCCTGTGTTGGGCTGAGAGGGTAAAATAAACCCATCATATGTTTACCTTGTAATTGCATGGCACTTAAACTATGTGTTTGCTGCACCCTAATATGGTGCTTACGTTATCAAATGAGTAATACTAACCACACAAGTAAAGTGAATTTATTTTCAACAAAGTTAGTGGACTGTAAAATAAGGTGCTACCAAATTAAAGTGTGAATGAGGAAATCAAGCAGAACCAGTTCAGTAATAGGGCAGTAAACACATACAAATAAAGTGCAAGAGAAAGCACAACCATCTAAAAGAAGAGTTCCTGAAAGGTCAGAGATTTATCAGACACGTTCAGTAACCACAACAGCACGGTGAGTCTCATTCAGACCTTGCTTCCCCCTTCATGATCATCCAAATGGGAGAGGAGCGGGGATGGAGGGCACCAGAACCACGGGCGTGCTGCCTAACATCCAACTCGGAATTCCCGGGGCTGCCTACGTCGTCTGGCAGGAGAAGAAGGGCCGTCTACAGCCTGCCTGTGTTCCCACCATCCCTCTACTCGGTGGAGTTCCTGAGAGAATAATTACAACCCGCACCAAGAGATGGCACAGAACATAGCAGAAGCGTCCCGCTGACTGAGGACACTACCACCCTAGAGGTGTATCTGGGGACAAACACCTGCTTGGGAAATGGGCACAAAGAGCACACTGAGCGCTGTGTTTGCGCGGCAGAGTCAAAGACACCCTCAGCATCTCAGGTGCTGAACCGTGAAGGGCCAGAAACCAGCAGGACGACCAGGGGAGAAAGCCTGAATTCAGAATGGGTATCTCTGTGCAGGAACCCAGTAAGACCAAGCAGAGGAACAGGCACACGTTGGGCTGCTCGCCTGGATTCCCACTTTGTCCTCTGTGCGTCCAGTCTTTTGTACTCAGGTGAGCAGAATTCTCTCTCTCCAGATCCAAATCCTGTTTTTGGCAAGGAACCCTACATATGCCTGCAGACTGAGGTATAGTGTTCGATATGGCTCACTGTTTTCTCTCCCAGGAAAACGTGTACGATCCACTTGACTTAGGACAATTAAATACAAAATTATAAAATCTGTAAACATAAGTAGACGGACTTCAGCATTAGGATGGTGAAAGAAGGGAAAGAGATCTGTAGTGGGGGCACTGGCTGCCCACCAGGCTCCCGCTGAGCTTGGGAGAGCTGGGAGTCGTGGAGGGAGATTTCTATAGAGAGAAAAGCAAAGTGGCAATGACTTTTAAGCATACTTTGTCTTGGGAATTCCAAACTTCAGGATCTAATAATTTCATTAATTCAATAAACATTTTTTGAGGACCACCCATAGAAAAAGTGGGAGAAGTCACCAAGGCCCATATTCTCAGTCATTTCTCCTCTAAAACACAGACCGAATGAGATGCAGGGATCCCAACGGCAGGTGCGAGGGAATCCACAAGTACTCAAAGCCACGTTTTATATCGCGAGAGATCAACCAGACATCCTTACCCACAGATCAAATTCTTCTAACGTTGAATCACTTCTTTCTTCTTTCTCTTCTTTTTTTCTTTCTTCTCTCCTCTATCTACCTGCTTATACTTCATCTCATTTTTCGTCTTTGTTTCCCCCTCTGTCTTGTTGTTTTCTAAGCTTTCTAAGAGCATGGAGCAGCTTGCCCTGTACGAATTTCCATGTAGTCACACAAGTTACAGCAGTTCTCTTCATGTGTTCAAAACTGGGTCCAGAAGCCCCTGAAGTTCCATGTTTTCTATGCTGGCTTCAAAGGAGAAGGGAGGAAGTTGTGTGCACATACACTGATGATCACAGGTACCCTGGGGTGGTAACTGTGCAGAGTCATCACATGCATGTGTACACGTGTGTGCGCACGCGTGCATGTGTGTAAGAACATATTCAGCTCCTGTTGGAATACCGGACTGGCTGAGGAAAATCACCGCTGTTCATTCCCAAGAGAAATGCTCCAGCACCACGACTGGAAGGCAGTGACTCCTCAGGGTCCGCCAGCTTTCTGCACATCCTCTCCTGTGCTTCTGATTTCAGCTTTGGCCGCACTGTTACCCCAAACTCAACTGTGATCATTTACTGCTGGGGGGGGCCTGGCAGCAAAGGGACCCAGGCAGTGGTCAGTGGGATCCGGTCTCTGCACCCTGCTGGGCACCTGAGCCCCATCCATGTCTACTACCTGTCGGTCAGGAGCCAGCCTTCTCCCTCTTGGTGACTCTGCCCTGGCCAGTCCATCCCAATCTATGGGATTCTGAACTCTTGAATACATTGCTTTGTATTCTGACAGCTTATTTTGGATCACGTTTTTTATTTTTAATTATTAGAGCGACAGCAAGTTGCTTTGCTCTCCCTAACTGCTTTCAACTCTTCGTAAGTTGTACTGGCTCTCTAATTTCCCACAGAACATTCCAAATCATTGTGTACAACTATTTATTGACTGCCTGCCTGGCCTCCCACTGTGAGGAGAGAAATATTAAAGAAACTACAGTCTTAGCTTTATTTTAAAAGCCCTGCTATAAGAATTCACTTTTCATTTTCATTTGCACACATACGTTATCACTATCAGCTCGCCTCCCAACACACAGGGTTGCTGGTTGGTTTGCTCAAAGTGATTTTGAGCAAACAGCATTGACAGAGAAAGCTATTCTTTTTTGTGGGTACAGGATACTTTTCTTTGACTTTGTTTCCTCAATAAGGCTTTCTGTATCAATATGTTGCTGCTGTCTTTCCTGCCTTCTTCCTGTCTATTTTCCTCCATTCAAGAGTCACAAAAGCTTCAGGCAAAGCTTGGAAGGGTTCCACATGTGGTAGGAAAAAAAAAAAGCTGTTGTGTACAATCTACAGGTATAAACAAAACAAACTGCAAAATAAACCAAAAGAACTGATTGAAAATTATCTTGTATTCCAAATGACTCAGGAACTACTGAGAAACGTGCTCCCTGCTGGGTGGAGTGCAGAACAGCTGCAGAAAAAGGCTGCAAAGATTAACAGAGAAGTGGAAACTGGGACCCCTGGAGAAAATGTCTGTGGGTTCATTTGGCTGGAAATAGAGAGTTGTAAAGTGACTTCTTGGTGATCTGAATGCATAAAGGATTGTTTGCATAAAGGATTGTTTGAAGAAGAGAATAGACCCACAGCAGGGATCCGATGACCATTTATTTATCATGAAGCTAGTAACCAACACTTTGCCATCTCTAAAAAGGATTGAAAAGGAGGACAGGTCCCTTTACTGTAGCAATTGGGACTCCAGTTAGATAGTAAAATGACCTTTTCCACAATGAGGGTTGTTAAAAACCCAACTGTATTTCTGAGGGCAATCTCTTTTCAGAAACTCTCTAAAAACCAGCATGACTTTATAATAGTTTGCAATTATTTCATTTCAGCTTTTTGGTGAGAGTTGGTGAGAAGGACAAAATGACCTTTCTAAGCCCCTTTGAATTTCATAGTTCCTGAAACAGATATTAACAAGTTTGATGGCTTTATGAATCATAATCATCTCCAGTCACTTATAATAACCAATGTCCCCAAAAGATTTGATAGAAGGGCTGTTTACTCGATTTGCCTGTCTCGTTTTACATGACTCCCAGGTGAAACACATATTACTGCCTCTTACTAATGGAACTTTAACTCAATTCCCATGTTATGAATTTAACGTATATCAGATTGGAATTTATTTTGCAGGACTCACATAAGCTACAGAGAATTAACAAAGGAGCATAATGAGTACCTTCAAAGCATTCTGCTTTATCTCCTATTAGGGGTTGTAGAAGGTCCATTGCTCCCATTTCAGAAAAAAAACTGCAAACAAACTTGAATTGGTATGTTTAAGGTGCATGGGATTGCTAGGAATCTGCGTGACATACAGCCATAAAGAATGGCTTGTAAAGAGGCAAATCAATGGAAGGCTGGCGAGTCAGCTACTGAAGGCCAGGTGACACTCTCCAGCAAGCTTCCTCTGCACAGGCAGGGCTATGGATAAAAAGAGACCTGCCCAAATATTCCCTTGTGTGCTGGAATATGATATACCAGAAGTAACTGTTAGAGCTTTTTTACACTCACTGTCACCAAGAAGCATAATGTATTATTCTTAACTCATCAGAAAATAGCCATGGTTGAGTGTGGTAAGCAATTGCAGTTGTATTTGTAACCCTTAGGACCTCATAAGCCCTTCATGAATCAACAACATCTCTGCTTTAAATGTATACCAAACACTGTTTTATTAACCTGGCACTGTTCTAGTATTTTATACTTATTACCTCCATTTAGTCCTTCTGACCACCTTCTAAAAGTGACTTCATTTTTTTGTGTAAACTGAGGCAAGGATTATTGTCTTGCCCAAAGCCTTGTGATTGTCAAATGCCAGCGCCTGGAATCCATCTAAAGAAGTCTGTGCTAGAATTAGTGCTTGTGGTCACCACCTGTTCAGCTGTTAACCACGACGCTGCCTGATTACATCTCCGTAAAAAGAGTAACTCAGTAGTGAGCCTTAACTTGATCCTTGGTTTTCTGTGCAACTGTAATCTCAGCTCAGTTTATAGACAGAGACGGAAGCTTGGTACCTTAGTAACTTCCCCAAGGATTCCCCATTAGAAAACAGCCAAGTCAGGGGCGGAGCACGCATCCCTCTCCGGCCCAAACTGCTTCACCATCTCTCTGTGTTCCTTCCTCACATCTCTGCTCTCCACACCTGCACCCAGGTTAGCTCACCTTGCCGGAAGTTGCAGACTGGCCTTGCTGCTATCACCAGAGCCCTGACACAGGGCCTTCTTTGCTTCTCATTTGTTATTTTATTCACATCCCACAACCAAATAACATTTTTCACCACAACTGGTACTCGACTTTTCCCCTCGGAAAGATGGAGGACATCCTATGTCGGCTCACTCCTTCACAACTCCAGATTCCTCAGTTCCTTCCTACATTTTTCTTTTCCTTTTCTCTGGTCCCTGAAGAGCTCCCCCTCTTCTGTGTCAGGCGTTCTCTGATCCAGCCCTTTGCTGCCTCCACAGGGATGTGGCCTTATCTGTTATGCTCTTTTGGGCCTGCATTTTCAAGAATTTCCTCCACACCTGATCTTCACCTTCTGCCTGCAGTCACAGTCTAGAGGCTCATAGTACCTCCCCGCTACTCCTTCCCTCCACTTTACACTCTGATCAGCTTCTCCAAGTCACTGTCTTCTGTCCTTACATCTGCCAAGTTTTTAGCTCTTTGTCTATAAGACCTGTAAGCATTTGTAAAACATTAACTATCTCCTAATCTCTTAATACCTGTTCCACAATATCTCCAACCAGTTAATTCTTGTCACTGTTAAAAAGAAAAATAGAAGCAACACACACAGGATTAGAAAATGCTGTAGGGAGTACAAAAATGTCATACTAGGCAAAGAAAAAACTTTGCCTCCAAGTATCACTTCTACAGTAAGTAACCACTTGAAAGTACCTTCTAAGTCCTTTCAGGAAAATAAATGCAAATGTCCATTTTTCTTTTTCTTTCTTTAAGGTTCTACATTATACTTCCTTTCCTATATATTAGATCATTTCTTATCAGAACATGCATTTGTACTTCATTCTGTATTGTACTTGCTAGTTCATAATAAGGCTCTGTGATAATTTATTTAACTGACCCCCTTGTCTTATCGCGAGATTTCTCGTACCCTTTAAAGCATGCTTTTCCCAAACCCGTGTTCCCTCTTGAAGGTCATCTGCAACTACCCCAATAGTAACACTCTTTGATGCTTTTTCCCTGTTCCATAGCGACAGACAGGAAATAGCTAACCTTCCTTTGGGAAACACTGACCCTTCGACTTCTGTTTTTCTGAATCAGCATTTTGTTATGTAGTTCAAAATGGCCTTGGACTTGCTGTACTGCCTTGGCTGGCCTCCAATTCATGATTTTCCTGCCTCAGCCTCCTGCATGCCGGGATTACAGGCATATGCCGGTATGTTCAGTTCCCCTTTGACTTGATTCTCTGACCTGTTTTTTACCCGCTGTTAGTAACAACCTTCATTTTCCTAGTCCTAAAGATGGGGTTTAAAGCTTAGTTCTCAGCCCTTCTCCCCTCTTCTAGTCTCATCTAATTGGATAATCACTCACGGGCTGATGGTGCCAACCACTCCCTGGCTCCTGCCCAGTCTCAGATTAGCTCTCCCGTCTCATCTTGTCCCTGAAGATCTGATCCTGTATTTCCTTTCTGCTTGCCCTTTTTCCCTTTCTGCTTGCCCTTTTTCTGATAATGATGCCACCAGTGACCAGGACTGAGATCAAAGACAACTTGTGCTTGGTTGTGTTTCACTTGCCTCCCCACCCAAAGCACTCATATGCCTCACTGGTTGTCTCTGCAGTGACCATTACATCTCAATTTCAATCAGAGATGCCCCACTGATGCCCACTTTGCAGTCTCTTCTGCCCAGTTCCCATATTCTGGGGCGTTTATCCCCGTGAACCATTTATATGTGAATGTAAAGCAGTTCTCCATCTGGTACAGCCACTCTGCTATCTTCTGGTGATTAGCTAGTATGTACCGAGTCCTTCATTACTGCTCAAGACATTTTATGCTATACCCCACCTTCCGTGTCAACTCCTTTTACCCATTATTTATATGGACACTAGTCTCCGGCCAAATCTGTAGACGTCTATTTTTCCCTCGGATTTTTCACCCATATAGAAAGCCTCTCTCTCTCCTTTGATATCTGGCTTAACTTTAACTATTCTTCCAACACAGGCAATCAAGGGCATCTATTTTATAAAATATACCTTGATAGTACAAATTCAGATATGGTTTTGTCATCTTGTTAGTAAGGCTGGCAGATTTAGCAAATAAAAATACAGGGCACACACTGATATCTAAATTCCCAGCTCATTAGTGAATACTTTTAGCATAAGTGTTTCTTATGCAATGCTAGTATTTGAGATATATTTATACTAAAAATTACTTAATTCAGTATTTCCCTGAAATTCACGTTCAGCTAAAGGTCCTGCATACTATCTGGCCATTTCATCTTTCAGTTTCAAAACAAACAGGCTTTCACCCATCAGGTAGGGAGATGAGTTGAAATAAGGGACTAAAGAGTCCAAGAGCAGAATATGAACTCCAGCCTTCGATAAAATTACTTCACTTTATTTTTCTCTTCTGAACTCCCAAGACAAAAACTCTCTCTGTGAACTGTGAATTCCTATGAGTTGGGGACCTGGGGTTTGTGAATTCACATTTGTAGCAAGCACCCTGATTTGTTTGGATGCTGAAGAAATCACTTCCTAGGCATCTCATGAGCAAAACTCCATTATATTCATTAAGGGCAGAATCACTTAAATCATTGAAAATGGCACTAAAAAAGGCATCCAGTTATGATGGGCTAAAAATTAGATGGTAATAAAAAAGTTGAAAATGGTAAGAAAATGACAAAATGTTGCTCATATATATGGGTTGAACTGATTCTCAGGAGAAAAAGATTCTAAGGGACAAAGTCCATGATGCAATTTGTGGAAGTGCTGTACTTCTGTAATTGAAAATAACCAGCAGGAGATGAGGAAAAATGACAGCCATCATAAGGGAAAAGTATTTTAGGGGGCAGCTAGAAGACGAGCATCAGTGCCACTAGCCTAATGCTCGCTTAGAAGGGTCTGGGGGTCGGCTGAGAATTTAAAGGAATGGCCCACTGACATTTAAGTGGGCTGAAGGTCCTCCTCAAGCCTGCACAGCCTGAGAGATCACGTCCAGGTGTCAGGCAGAGATGTGCATCTGAGCCGCTCCCTTCCCGGAGGAGATCGCAAAGGACAAGGACCAACGTTATTCCATTCTCTGTAAAGCCACTGTACTTCGGTCAAAGATGTAGGGTGGATTTCTCTTCAGTAAGGAAAAGAACATACCTATTTTTCAGACTTTAGGGAGATATTCAGACTATTCTTTGGCAAAAACTATCTCAAGCTCCATCCACTTTGAGCTTTATCATAGTGCCTGGTATAGATGACTATTCAAAATCGTTCCTTTACTTCCTCTTTACTCAAACCATTCGTCCTCTGTCTCGTATTGAAATGGCGAGAACACATCTCTTCTTTTCCCTTCGCATTTCACTGAGTCCCGATTATTTGTATAGGGCAAGAGTACAATAAATGTTTATGACATAAATGACTAAAATTGACTCTATATGAAGCATGACCAAGATACACAGTGATGTTTCAATTAAAAAATTACATGAAAAAGCACTATTGCCATTTGATCTCTCTCAAAACAATCTCCCTCACTTTGGACACATTTCTCCAGCTGTTCCTGCCACTCTCTGAAGCGGTTCTGGAGTCCTTTTTCATGAGTACCTTCACAAAGTGTAATGAAAATTCGTGATGTTGAGGCCAAGTGCCACCCAACGGGAAGGCAGCCTTGTGAAAACATTACAGCGTGTTCTCAGCTACTTACTGGCCAGATCTGGCACCCGGCTCCCTGGCTCTCTGCCAAAGTCAAAGTGACCGTGGAAGATAAATATTTTAAATGATTTCAGGATGTGGAGGCAGGCACGATAGTACAACTAAAGAAGTTCATGAAAGAAAGAGGAGCTCCAGAACTGCTTCGGGAAGTGGCAAGATAGATAGGAAATATATGCTCCAAGAAGGGGCAGTATTTTGAGGATAGTTAATAGTAATTCATCTTTAAATGTACTAAAATTAAAAAAAAATTAAATATTCACTGTTTATCTCGATGAGCAAAATTCTTGATTTATCACTTTAACAGTAAAAGGTCCAGCAAGAAGTAAAGAAAGAAGACCTACAAATGTAACAAGTATCCACTGACCATCTACAGACCAGGCTCTGTGGTAAATGCAGTAGCTATAGTACCATCTATTAGTGCAGATTCCAGGCCAGCACAAAGGCAGTGGAAGCACAGAATGGAAATAGGGGGGTAGTTTGATCCTGAGTGAATTATGGGGAAAACTAACCGCACTTGGGTGATGGGGGACTGCATCCTTGCGGAAGTGACACCTAATTGGAAACTGAGGGAAGAATCAAGAAGCAGATTAAAGGGTAAGTAGAGGAAAAGAGTTTTTCAGCAGAAATGAAAGAATAGGTAAGGCAACGGTACAATGCCTGGAAGGTATTCAGAGAACCAAGTAGCCGAAGAGAAAGCAACGATGAGACTCAGAAAGGGAAATACTTAGTGGTTAAGCTGGTACTATTAAGCGAAGAAAACTGGGTCCAGATCTTACACAGAGTAAGTTCCTTGGGCTCCACCCTGAGGAGACAGGAAGGTGATGTGACCAGAATTGATGTTTTAGGAACATCAGAAAAACTGATGCAGGACAAGGCCGGATACAGGGAGGCAACTGTAGGAATTCTGGTTAGGATACCAGCCTGAAGTTTTAAGCTTTTCTTTGGGAAGTACTCTTCATTTGGGTTTTCTCTTACTGCTGCGGTTTTGCTTTTCTTCTCCACAGTGACTTCAGCTCTTTTCTGTATCCAAGTGTTGGGGCTCTGCAGGGTTCACTCCTTAGGTCTCTTTCTTTATCCACACTCATTATCCAGTGATCTCATCTAACCCAGCAGTTTTAAATATCATCCGCACACTGACAAGCTCGAAATTTATGTCACTAGCCAGCCCAGTCCTTTGCCCTCCACACTCATATATTCTACTGCCTGCTCAGCCTTTCCATTTAGAGGCTTAATAGGTATCTCAAACTGAACTCTTGGTTCTGCCTCCAGATTTGCAAGACCAAGTTTCCTCCGGATCAGTAATGGCAGCGCTATCTTTCCTCTTGCATAGCTAAATATTTGGAATCATCTGTAACTTTTTTCTTTGTCTTATACTTGACACCCAGGCCATCAACAAATCCTTTTGTTTTCAGAGTATCAGATTTTTTTTTTCTTTTTTACACTTCTTATTCTTGCTATTCGGCCCAAGCCACGATCCTCTTTAACCTAGATTATTCTAACAGCCTCGATACTGTACCAGATTATTGTTATAATAGATTATAACAACTGAGCTCTTGTTCTCCATTGGTTCTCTGTAGGTTTACACTTAACACATCAGTTATCTTGTCCTTGAAAATATTAGATTGTGTCACTCTGAATAAGGACCTCAAAATCGTCCCCTCTTTCTCAGAGGAAAGACCAAAGTCCTTACTTGGCCTACGACGCCCTATGGAGTTTACCCTTCATCGCACTTCTCTGACCTTAGCTTTGACTGCTCTTCCCCATCACGCTGTTCCAAGTATTCTGGCCTCCGTAATATCCCTCAGACTTTGAGCAATCTCCCGTCACATAACCTCTGCACCAGCTATTTCCTTTGCCTTGAATGCTTGGTCCTCAGATACTCAGAATTTCGTTTCCTTTTTCTTCTAGGTCTCAACTGTAATGTTATTAGACACCATCTCTGAACATCTTACACCAAAAAGCAACCCTCCCTCCCACCTTCCCTATCCCCCAGCCCTCTAGTGTCTCTCTTCTCAGTGCTTTACGCCATCTCCGTAGCACTCGGGGCTGTGTATTTTTTGCCTTGTTTGTTTATCCCACCTCCCCTCACTGAGACCAAGTAGAAACTGTATGTGTTATGCAAAGGTCTGATTCTCCATCTCCTTGAACGTCCTTTAACATACAGTAAGCACTCAATAAAGAGCCTGAATGAACACAGGGAAGGATTTCAGCGCGGCGCAAATGGGGAGACGCAGATGCACTCAAGTTCTGTTTGGGTAGAATGATCAGATTGTGATGATTTATGAGGCGCTGAGCAGAAGGGAGATGAAGAGGGCAGAGGGGAGTAGAAGGCTATCAGGTTTCTGGCCCAAACCAACCAAGTTGGTGGTAAACCACTCACTGAACTAGGGAAGATGAGGCGAACAGATTAGGATCGGGGACTGAGAAGGATAAATTCAATTCCGAAGTCAAATCAAGGTTAGGGGGACATAGTCAACTGAAGTAGTCCTGGAGGTGGTGGACTCAGGGACTATTAATTGGATTCGTGCTGGGCAGTCATCTCTATTAGGCATAGAGCAACTTCACGGGAAGGAGATGAGGTGAGAACACAGAGCTGAGTTCTTTTTAAGAGGAAAGCTAAATCCTGCCAGTTCACCCCTCAGGTGAACGGGCCCAGCCAGCCGCTCCACATTCTCCAAGCTGCTGACGAGTCTCATTGTATGAACAGAACCATTTTTCAGTCTGACTCTGGGGGTGCGTGTTTGCCATTCACAACCTACTATATTTTATTGCACCTCCTGACATTGTTACACAACATTTATTGAAAGCACATTTGATGGTAATGAAGTTTCTATTAACTATGATTAAATCTCATAAAGCACCTGAAGATAATTTAAGATGTGCAGAAGCAGAAAATGAAACATTCGGTTTAGTACATTAGGAAACGTAATTGATTAAATTATCTCATTTACAATAAGTGCTTTCATGAGCTATGCAGTGCACATATTTCCCCCGGTTTGTCATTATGATTTGCCAACAGATATCTTAAGACTTCACTTTCTTTTCTGTACCTCCCTGCAGTGCAGACCTGGGTCTTCCGCCCGCCTGCTTCTGCAAGACTGTATAACGCTCCGAGTGATGATCCCCGTCTACCAGGCCTGGCGGAGGGTCATGTGTGCAGCTATATGTAGGAACAGGTTGTTTCTCAATTATCTTCATAATTGACTTTGATTTTGCATCAGTGGTGATTCATGTAGTCTTAAACTAAGCCTCACTTTCACGGAACGAGTGCAGCCTGAGTTTGTATAATGCACTCCTAACCATGCTGCTTACAGAGCCCCGACTGGATTCCTCTGGGAGCCTTTTGCAATCACATTGATTCTGTTAAGGTTTTATTTTTAGGGAAATCACAAATTAAAACAGTTTAAGCAATTCCGTTGCAGTATCCAGCAATTAAGCATGGTGCTCAGGAGCGGGAACCCCAAGTAAAAACTAATTCAGGAGTCCCCAAGGACCAGAAATAGCTTCTGCGGGGTTTATGGCTGGAAGTAGAGATGTAACCAAATTAGAATGGCACAGGACTCACAAACTGAGCGTGAAATTAATTTTAAAAACACACACATGCATTTCTAAGTAACCCTCATGTTGGCCGCCAAATGGCTACCCATGATCTTGCTTTTGCTGTACACGAGCACCAGCTGATGGCGTGTACATGGGACAAAGAGGAGCTGAGTGTCCACACACTCCCCTCGCTCCAGGGACAGAGACATGGGCCAAATGTTCAGTGAACCATTTCTCTCTCCCTTCTCCAACATGTACACACATGTACAAACACACACATGCACAGCCAGGCTCCCCCGACTCCATCTTACTAAGAGATCAAAGTCAATCGTGGTCTTCCTTAGGGACCAAAGATTCCTTTATGAGCGGCTGACAGGAGAGAAAGAAGAATGTTTGTTTTTTGTGGTTGTGCGAAATTCTCAGACTCTGCATGTAATGGCATCACTGTATCTCCGGCCTGCCTGAAGCAACGAAAGGAATGGTGAACAGGACGGGTTTCTGGATGTTTCTCACATGACTCCTGACGCCTACCCCAAGACACCAGTTTCTGTCTCTCCTCATAGGGCCTTAATTCTTTCAAAGAGGTTAGCTAATAAATGCTATTAACTCTCCCAAGCGCTTTGAATTTTAACGCCCTAGGATTTCAAAGATCAAAAGCCATTCATTTTCCCCTCCGATGAGAGAAACTGGGCAGGGACATCTTCTGCAGGCTTTACACACCAAAACAGCTGAGCAGCAAACTCCCCTAGTGATAAGAGCTGCACTGCTGACACCTTGTCGCTCGAGGCACCTATTTCTAAGCGCATATTAACAGCATGCAACCCCCAACAGGGATGCTAACTCATTTGTTCTGTTCCAAGGTGGGGTATATTTAATAAGCTCATACCACATCCCAAGATTCTGATCCATGTGGTGTCTCTGATCCACTTTCTTTTTTTCCTGGTACTGGGTATGGAACCCAGGGCCTTGGAAGTGAGCCACATCCCTAGTCATCCATGTATATGTATACATATCTGCACATGATGGCTATATATATGTGTGTGTGTATATATATGTATTGTGTACAGATAAATGAGATCTGCCTGTCTCAGCCTCTCAGAGTGCTGGGATTACAGGCATGCACCATTATGCCTGGTTCCCGATCTACTTTTCGAAGGATGCTTTTCTAAAACAGTGGTTTTTCAGCTTATGTTGCACATTGGACTCACTTGGGCAGCTTTGAAACACAGTGAGTCTTGGGTGCTAGTACCCCTCACTGCAAGTTCTGATTTCATTAATACAGCTTAGGCATTGGGATTTCAAAAACGCCTCTGGGCGATTCTACAGTAGTCAAACCTGAGAACTGCAGGGTCAAATGTCAAGTTGCTAAGCATTTAAGTCATGCTCCTTATTCCAAATCTACTGGATGCAAAAGTGGAAATAATGCCAAGGCCTGTGTAGTAAACAAGCCCACATCTAGGGAGCTCAACCTAGCACCAACATCCGCACTGTCAGCTCATAATGACTTCACTGTGCAATTCTGGCTCCTCGTCTACCCAGTTGCCGTGGATGCCGTGGCGGGTGGGACTCTGGGTCTGTGTTCTCCAGCTCTGCTTCCTCCTCTGCTCCTGCTGTTCCTGCTGCATGGAGCTGCTTGCAGTCAAGCTTTTGCCCAAAGTCTGCTCTCATGAAAGTGTGTGCTGACAAATATTTATTAATTTTAATGCTATAAATCTCTCCAGCAATAAGACTTCTAGATGACATTTGCAGAGCAGTGGACTTGTAGGCAGAAAGAATCAAGAGAAGAGATTTACTTTTGCTCTGAGGGAGGGGAGAGGTGTGCATATTTCTTTTTGATTTAAACCTCTGATATGCGACTCTAAACTCAGTGAGAAGAAGCCCCCAAAGCGCTGGGTTCTTTCATAGGAACTTCGATTCTGCTGGGTTCCTAAACAAATACAACAGTAAGGCAGCAAATATGAGAATAAATTATATTCACAAGAGGAAAAATAACTTACTTTGGGGTTTTATTTCATGAAGAGGTTTTTTATCTAAAAGAAAGAGAGAGAAAAAGAAAGTTGCATTTAATAAATTTACATGGAGCAGATATATTTCCTATATCACTTTATATCTACTGCTATAAATGTTAGTTATATTTTCTACTTTTTAGCAGATAATATGGATTCTGCTGTCTATAGTTTTCTTTTTCATTCTAACATTTTATTTGCCTCTTTTGAAATGTTTTCCTAAGGTGATTATTTTAAAAATTTTGTTTTCCTTCAGGTTTACTAGCGTTTTTCTCTGTGGCCTGTGCTAGATTCTTATCAGCACAATAAGAATGGTGAGCTTACTTCCTATTCCTATTTTACATACAGCAGGAAGCCTGCTCAGGTAAGAGATGCAATTTCACTTTATATGATGATAGAAAAGGAAAGTAGTGAATAAATATTTTAAGGGATCCTGCATCTATTTGCAGTAATCATAGATGGACACAAAGTTCCAAAGTCCGCCTCTTTATCCATTCTCTTGGGCTCTGGGTGCAGGCACTGTGCACATGTTAGGGTTCTGTTTTTAAGAAGACTGTTTGTTTCACGTGCTCATTATCTGCTAAAACATGTACCAACTCTCTCAGTAGAAAATGAGTCATTTATAATCACACTATTTAGCAGAGGCCTGCTAGCGGGGTGCAAGAAGAGAAAAGACACTCCGCAGGACCTCGGAGCCTGCAGCTCTGCACAGTCGTTTCTTGTCATTTCTCCCCAGTGCCCTATGTCCTCTCTCCTCTTCCATCTCCCAGCACCAAATAATTGAATCTTGCACATGGATTCCTTTGAGACGCAGTATCTGTGGCTTACTTGGTTTTACCCCACAGTTCCTCTCCTCCCTTCTCCCCCTCCCCGGTCCCATCTCAAGTTAACATGAGGCTCCACTTTGCAGAAACCAGAAACCACTACCCCGCTGATGCCACACAAAGATTCCAGAGACCCTCACGGTGCCTGTCCCCATTATCGGTCCCTTTCCAGGGTTTAGATGCAACTGGAAGACTACAAGGACTGAGGCTGTTGCTGATTCTACAGCGGCAGAGGGCACTGCAAGGTCATTTTCCAGAGACTCTGCTCGTCTGTGTGCCCGAAGGTCAGCTACCCAGAGTGAGACTGGCTTTTTTGGATTATGTTTTTTACTGACTCAAATCTAGCATGCTCTCCATTTGAGAACCGCGTAAATACTACCCACCCGACTGCACTGTAAGTCCTCCCAGCCAGACTGTTACATTCGGAGTCTTCTATGGGATGTTTTGTACCCTAACCCATGACTGCATTTAATGCTGATTTTGACAGAAAAACCCTCATGGTATATAATGCAGTGTCCTTTAAATTCAACTCTGGTGTGTGTGGCCATCTGATTGGTTATGAGAGTAGCTTTTACAAGCTGTGCATAAATCACACATTTGCAAATGAGTCACTTTTTTTTATTTTTAGAAAAAAAGAGAAGGGGAAAGTGAGATGGCAAAAGGTAATAATTTGGCAAATCTTTCTTTAAAATGAAAAATCCCCATAAAAGAGAATAATTTGTTTAGATTGATATGATCATGTCGGATTTTTACAGAGTCAGGTTTTAAAGCACAACACTTGCGTTCTCGTCACTGCACAGAGTCAGCACTACTAGATTTCCCCAGAGCAGGTGGCTCCTCCAGAGGTCCAGATGCTAATGCGCTCAAGAATTAGAATGCAATGACTTTGGTGGGTTTAACCTCACTTCCGTTTTTGCCTATCGCACGGTATCTGGAAGCCTTTGGCATGGACACAGCGGCGCTGGCAGGCCAAGGCTAAGATGTCGGAAAGTGATACATTGCTACGGCTGCACGAGGAGACGTGCAGAACATCTGTTTGCAACTCTGGCTGAGCTTAACAGTATTTTCTTCCTTCGGAACCACAGGAATAGAGATTATGCCAGATAGCAAAATAAAATGGAATTAAAAGCAGGTGAAATCTATAATGACTTCCCTGAAAAAAGATCAAATACAGCCAGGCCAGAAGGAAAAACAAAAACAAAAACAAAAAAACCCCAAAACACGGTGGTAGAGCTCTGCTGGGTACACATCTCCAAAAGAGAGAGGAAGCAGGGAACAGGGCTGAAGGGCCCGAGACTGAGGCCCACAGAGGTACACTGGAGGGGGCATTTTTCCCTCAGGAATGTGGCAATGTGCCACTAGTGCCCACTCTCAGCCGCTGAAGTAGATTTCAATCTTGGATTTTCTACATTCTACCTGTGACCTCAGTGTTCTCTACAGTAAAATGGAAATAAAATGCCCTTGAAGGTTGGTACTGAGAAATAAGCACAATAAATGGAAATCCATGCAGTATAAGACCTAACATGTCTGTCTGAAATAAATGCAATGGTAGCTGATAACAATTTCAGTAGCTGATAATAGCAATGGTGCCTGTTATGAGCATGATTCATTCAGTGAAAGATGCCTACCCGCGCCGCGGCTTAGAGACCAGTCACAACCCAAACCAGAAATTACTGAATTTTGGGACCACTTACAGTTACACTTGTGTTTAGACCTACGTTCTGCTCTCATGCGGGCTCCTCTGCCTTCGCCTGCTGTCAATCCACAGGCCAGAAGCCAGACACGCCCCCCACAAACTCACTCTACATGATTCCCTTAAAGCAAGTAGGAAAGTAGAAAAAAGACTGCGGCTCTCTGTTAAGATTCTTCCTGCCGAAGTCTAGCGTGTCTTGTGTTTCAGGGAGCGTCCTCTTATGGAAAATGTTGGCTGCCTCGGGCCCCAAAGAGCTTTAACTCCCTGGCATCAGTAATAGATCTGGATTTTGCCGTCCAGTATTTCTGTGAAATAAGGAAACTTTGACAGCAAGCTGCATCACAGAGCACTTTCGCCAAGCAGAAATGTCTACTCTGGGATCCGTCCGCTGTGGGAACAAGGGCGGGCCACCCGCTGCCTGCTCTTATGCTGCAAGAACCGCCCGTTGCACAGTCAGTGTTCTGTTAGTGTGTTTGCATAATCATTTTCTCGCAAGGCTTAGGGCCGTGCAACAGCTTGGCCTTGGTCACCCAATTCCTCTCCACTTTAATTTTACCTCTTTTCAAAGGCCGTATTCAAATGACCCCTTAGTAAGTTAATCCATTAGGGCTGTGGTTTTTTAATGTTGGCGGCACATCAGAATCACCTGGGGAGCTTTTAAAATAAATGTCCTTGCCTGGGCCCCACTCCAAGAGCTCCTGATTAATTGGGGTTTGTGTTTTTGTAATTATTGCCACTTCCTGGCAACATATCCAGGACTCTGTGTGGTCCACCTTAGTCAGTCTCTGCCTCCCTGAGGGACCTTGGGGGTATCTACGGTTCACAGACAGGCCCAGGAAGGTCCCTTTTGTATCTTGTTGGCAGAGAGATGTTGCAATTTGGAGCCAGTGGCAGCTGAGCTGTGGTTTGGGAAAACCACAACAGTTTTCCCAGGTTTTATTTTATATCCTGAGAGGTACCTTCAGGGTAAAGGACAACTGGTAAGTAATTATAAATCAGTCGTATAGTCTTTTTGTGTAACTGTAAGTTAGAGTCGAAAGTGGTTTTTAATAGTGTTTTAAGTTGTCATATCTTCTTGTAAATCACTTTTATTATTTACAGAGCTACTAGGCAATTATTGCTTCCCAAATAAAAAGTATAGACAAGCACAAAGGAAAGAAAAAAAAGGTTAACATGAAACTACAAGAAACTTCTAGTTACTTATCATTTTTTATAACACATCTTTTACATATTGTTTCTTAGCCTGCTTTCACTGTTTATTGCTGAATGCAAATACTGCTTTGTGTCAGCCTGTGTGTGTGTGTGTGTGTGTGAGAGTGTGTGTATGTAGGTGTACAATATATGCATGAAAAGGAGAGCGTGTGTGAAGGAAAGAGAAAAGAGAACATTATCTACCTTTTGTTTTGGGTGGTGATTCACTCTCGATAATTTTCTGTAACTTTTTTGGCTTTCTTTTTAAAATATCAGCACTCCTAGAGCATTTCCATGGTATCCATTGTTCTTAGGAGCTATTTAAAACCATACTCCTACCAACCCACCTACCTCCAGCCTCTCTCTACTGGGGAACAAATGTGACCAGGTGAGTGCAGCCCACATCCTCGGGACATCAGAGGGCAGACCCAGGGGAGAGGGCACTGCCGGCAGATGGACTCACTCTCTGACCCACAGAGTGGGCCAGGGACGACAACTCAAAAGCTGCTGGTTGTGATTCTTTGAACACTCTACAGCTATGTCTGGTACTACAGCTTGTGTCATTTACTACAGCTTGTGTCATTTTTTAGCTTCAGCTGTAGGGCCACTAAATATCCACCAAGACAGCAACACTCTTTGCAGGCAGCAATTCAAATATTTCCTTATAGTCAGTGTGTACCATTCTTTTATTTCATTAGACCCATCATTTACCACAAGTCATCTTTTATTTCCGAAGATGACTTTCATTATTTATTTCTCTATAGATCTTATTTTTGAACCTTTTTTCACCTAAAACAACGTGTTAACTTTTGTACATTCCATATTCTTTGGACTCTCAAGCTGTTTGGAATAATCTATCTTTTTTTCTGTATTCTCTGGCTATTTCCTTATCTGGTGCAATAATTCTCTAGCATCAGCATGCAAGATTCTCCCATGATTCCACACTGTGTCCAAGTCTCGACCAACTAGTTTGCCTACCCTCACGGCCTTATATTAACTGGTTGTAGCACATCACATCTGCTCTAGTTTCCAGAACACTTCAACCCAAAGCCAATATCCCCAAAAATTGTTTCTTGCCAAGGCACAGATTACTTTCTGATTCCTTCATGAAATCTTTGGTGATCACTCCTTTCATACGGATAGCTCCCCTCGCTGCAGTTTGTCTTATAATTACTAAAACACGAGAAGTAACACTTCCAAAAATTAATTTCTTCCTCAGTGTCCTTTCGGTACATTTGATACTTTGGTAAGCACTGTCAGTTATGGGTCCATACATATAAATCATATTTAAATTATTAGTTCATGTGATATTATAACTACAGAGTCACAGCAAGAAAAGCAGGGAGGAAAATGAAACTTAAAGCTATTTGATTGGTTACTGGCTGACCGGTAGAGAAGAGGTTGGCAGTACTGATCACCACTGTGTTTCATTTGCTCGGGCTTCCTTCTCCCACAGCAGCAGGAAATCACTGCAGGCCCGCATTTTGCCCTCTGAAAGATCTGCAAGACTGCAGGAAACCCCAGGCCCGGCAGAGGGCCTTGCGTGAGCACTGGAGGATAATAAGACAAACACAAGACACTGCTTTTTGTCGGCAACGCCACCGCGCCCGAGTATGTCAGGCGGCTACTGAAGGTGGCAGGTGGGGATGCCCTCCCCCAGTACTCAAAGTTCACTTTGGTGGTGCACTCTAAAACTACTCCAGTGATCAAAACTGCAGTAAAAAAAATAGAAACAGCATAAAACATGGCCCATCCTAGAGTTCGCTTTTTAGTTTTTAATTTGCGTGCTGTATATTACTTTTCAATTCATTTTAAAGATCATGCTTAGAAGCGACCATCTTTAGGAGATCAGTTAAATTCTTTCTTCCTGACTCCCACCCCACAACCCGAAGGTCCAACGCCTGTGTTGACATTACAAGATCTGCACAATGTGATCAGAGCACGCCGTGGAGGACGAGTACGGAGCATATCAGAGGGCCTTCCTGTTAGAGAAATCAGTGGTTTCCCCCGAGAAGTCAGGGTATCGCTGGAATTTCAGCACTGAAGGGCAAAATGCTCACCTGTATGAAAACTCACGCATGTTAGCAAAAGAGAAACAACTCTAGTGACACCTTCTCCCTGAGAGCCGTTGAAGATCCCGTCACGTTAACTAGGTGAAGTCAGGGGGAAGCACAGCAGACAGCTCATGGATGTCACTTGTGATGACAGTGACCTTCCAGAGAGCCAAAGCACACGATTCGTGTGTATTCAGGAGACATAGTCTTTCCCGTTTTTCCTTGAAATTCCAAACTTCAAGTATCTTTAACTATTCTTACATGTTATATTTGCATATTTTCTTTTTAAATTATTTAAATTTCTAGACTTCATATATGTTTTGAATTTTTACTTTTGATTGACATAATTGTACATATTTGGTAAAGAAAAAGATGATGTTTTAATATATGTAAAAATCCTATAATGAGCAAATCAAGGGGATTAGTATATCCGTTACCTTTAACACCTTAAACACATGATTTGTGATGAAAATGTTCAACATTCTCTCTTATACTATAGTATAATTAGCTACACTGACTCTACTGTGCAAAATAATAGCAGAAATGATTCCTCTTTTCTAAATGTAACATTGTACCTGTTGACAAAATTCTCCTTATCTCCCTGCTTGCTACTTTCCAGTTTCTGGTAAATACTACTTAGTGGAGAAAATGCACAAAGAAAGCCTACTCAGCCATAAAAAGGATGAAATTTTGTCACTTGCCATAACATAGATGGACCTACTATTCCTTATGTTCAGTAAAATAAGCCAGGCTAAGAAATGCAAGTACCACCCCATCTCACTCATGTGTGGAAACATCTATTCCTGTTGATTCTGTGTTAGTGACAGATACATGGCGTAAAACATTATTGGGACACTGGCTGCACACATTTTTAAACATGGGTCTGTAAGATTTCTTAGAAACTGAACTCAAAATGACAAAATACTCTGTTCAAAGTTAAGATACATATTAAAATCCTTTTTCTAGCCTATGAATTCTTTTGCTTTGGTTCCCTAGCTTTCATCTGTATTAGAAATACATGCATATGCAAAACTGAATGAGAATATTCAGAGTTCATAATTCAAACTGAAGGGAAGCACTTATTAGTTACTGTTATGGTTATGGTGATCACTTACTTTAAGGCATAAATTGTACATATTCAAGATATTTTTAATTATTTAAAAATATTGCTCGATTTGGCATTATCCACCATAACGAAGATATGGAAAGAACCTAAATGCCCCTTCATGGGTGAATGGATAAAAAAAGTTCATGTATATGTGTACACGTATATGTTGAGATATTGTTCAACTTTTAAAAAGAAGGAAAAGACTGACTTTATAACAGAACATAAGAACCTGAAGGAACAAGCTTGGTGAAACAAGACAGATATAGAAAGATACCGTATAGTCTGACTCATGTGTAGAATCTAAAAACGCCCAAATCACAGAAACAGGGCAGAATGGTGTGGTGTTGCCGCTGGGCTCAGGGTAGGCGATGTGGGAGATGTCAGTAGTTTCAGCCAAGCAAGTAAAGTACTTCTGGAGAGCTTATGTATGACAATTTGGCCATAGTTAGTAATATGATGTGTTATAGTCAACATTTACTCTTTCTATACACTCAAAAACTGGGGAGAGGTGTGAGAGGATCCCTATGCTAATTATTTCACAAGTACACAAATATCAAGGTGTCAAGTTGTTCAACTTAAATATGTGCAATTTTTAGCTCTCAAGTATACTTCAAAAGTTGGAAAAAGGAACCCTCTCTAAGTGTCTGGCTCCACGTGGAGTCATGTGGCTTCCTGCTGTGTCAAGGGTTGTCCTGTAGTTGCTGGACAAAGGGAGGTCTGGTGGAGAAGGGACGGCGGCGGTGGGAGAAGAGTGGTTGTTATAATGACCATTTACCAATTGGTAAGGGA
Organism: Hystrix cristata; assembly: GCA_004026905.1. NCBI lineage: Eukaryota > Metazoa > Chordata > Mammalia > Rodentia > Hystricidae > Hystrix > Hystrix cristata. The sequence continues at coordinate 35,818 of PVJO010000763.1, read as the reverse complement.
GCCCCTAAGCTATTTGTACACAGACTATAAAAACTTCTAAAAAATGTTGAAGGGGAAAAGTGAACTGAGGACACTAGATTTCCACCTTGGAAATCTTTAAACTTTAGTCCTCATGCTGGCCAAAGTACTTCTACATAACAGTCTTTCTGCCTTGTTCTCCCATTCCCATTACCTAGAACAGTAAAGAGAATACATGTGGTACTCTGTAAAACTTTTTGAATGAATCAGTAATTCTGGAGAGCTAATGTACAACAATTTGTACAGCAATTTGGCAATTCTAGGTTTGGTTTTTATTTCTACCACAAGTAGTAAAAGGCAAGGTTTATAAGTTTCCTATGTTTTCCTTCATTGAATTTCTTATGAATTCCTTCACTGTGTCTTCTCAATGAAGGGTTTGTAGGGAAATGCTAAAGAAACACATTTGATAAGTCAATATTTAAGTGAGGCTGTCAACCTCTTTCATTGTGGTAGGGTATATTAATCAGCTTCTCTATTGTTCGGACAAAATACTGGACTTCCACAATTTAAAGGAGAAGTTTAATTTGGCGCATGGTTTTGGGGATTCAGTCCATGGCCTCCTGGCTTCACATCAGAAACAGCATAGCAGAAGAGCACAGCAGAAGGAAGGTCTCACCTCATGGCAGCCAGGAAGCAGAAAGGATAGGAGAAGGCAGAGGGGAGAGACACCCTCAACAGGTGCATCTCCCAGTGACGCACATCTTCTGTACAGGCCCCACCTCCTAACAGCATATTTAGCCACGAACTTATCAATGGAGTAAGCCACTCGTGAGTATAGCACCCCCACAATCCTGTTACCTTCCAACAGCCATACCTCTGAACACATGAGATTTTGTGGGGACTACTGATTTAAACAATTTGTTTCATAGAAAAAGTTATCCCCTCACTCTATGTAACTATTACTCCAATGGTTAATTTTAGGGGTGACTGAATTACAATAAATTCCAAACTGAAAGCACTGATGTATCAGTGGTATTATTTTTCTATTGTATAAATGGTACTTATTTATTTTGTGACGGTACACACATGTTAATGCTGCGTTGCAGATACAAAATTACAGTGACTTTGAGTTTTTAAGCTGCAATGAAGCCTAGAGAACATGCTGCTCATCTGCCTCATTTTAAAGATGTAGACATGAGGTTCAGTATCAGGAAATTTGTGCAAGACCCACATGCTGGTTACAAGACACATCTGAACTTGGACCTAGAACTTGTGACCGCTAGTTCAGAGCTCTTCCTGGCCCATGATATCTGCCTAAATAATCATGGCAATTTTCCGCTCCACCAAATACTAACATTGTCTTCTATAAACACATGTATGCAGGGCCAGGTCTTATTATAATGCTATCAGTCTGGAGAAGGAGAAAGACTGGGGTTAATGGAGCTGATGAGAACATCTACTGATGATGTTAAAATCTTCATTTTATTTATCACCTTTCTCAATGATCTTGAAAAGGCATGTGTATTTAAGTTGTAATTCAAGAAGAAAAGGTAGAATCAAAATAGAGAGCTTTCCTCTATCTCTATTAATTCGCATCGTTCAGCACACCCCAGAGGCCACTGAATTTTTTTTACAAGACTAGATTACTCAGTTTTAAATCACTTCACTGATTGGGTTCTTGCCATTTCTTTTATAGCCCAACTACTCTATGATCTCAGACATTAAATCTTTCTGTAGTCCAGACTAATATTTCTTATCTAAGGTGTTGTACTGTTGAATCTCGAACTAATTACACTGCAAATATATAATTTGTAATTCACAGAACTAATACTTCATATGGCAGAAACTTCTGGAATAGAAGGGGCATAGTAATTACTGAGAGTGAAACTTATTACCCATTAAAAATATTGGAAAGAAAAAGGGCAAGGTTGCTAATTTGGGTATCTTCAAAGGGAGAATAAGAGACGTTCCAGACATTCAACAATTCCAGACATGTAATTTTTCCAAAATGGTCAGCAACACAAGACAAGGTTGGTCTACAGTCCAGGAAGTAGTGTGTGTGTTTTTGGGTCTGCCACCCTTCCCACCGTAAGAAGGGATTTTTGAATTTGTGTTCACAGATCAGGATTTGCTTTATAAAACTCATTTCTGTCAAGGTTGTTAGAATACACGTGTTTCTTATGAATCAGGGGCACCTGAACAACCTACTCTCGATGTCTGCAGGAATGAGACAAACAACATTCCAGAAGTGCTTTCTAAAGTGCAGCGCGGTGCTTACTCTCTCATTTCACCAAAAGAATATAAGCACAGAGGGAAAAGGCACACTGAAAATATTGGGAGGGTGAGTGGGTAGAAAAATAGGATGAGGGAAGGAAAGGGAGAGAGAAAGCGAGAGAGAGAGGGAGAGAGAGGAAGAGCAGAGAATAATTACTTTGATTTCTATTATCCAAGAAAGCAATTATCACCTAGGTTACTCTGTCATAACTATGCACTTGTAGCACAGACCCGTGAGGAAATAAAGAAAAGGCAGTGACAGAAGAATGTCCTAGATGACAAAAGGCATCTTCCGTGCTTCCAAGCAGGTTGATAAGAAAGCCACAGACTTTTAATATCTAATGAAATACACATCAGTCCTGGGCCGAAGGATGAAGGCCAGTCCTCGTGTGGAAGAAGGATTATGATTCCTTTATCTTCCTATTGGGGCTGCGGATTTAGCTCAGTGGTAAAGTGCTTGCCTAGCAAGTGCAAGGCCCTGAGTTCAATCTCCAGCACCAAAAAAACCAAAAAAAAAAAAAAAAAAAAAAAAAAACAAAAGAAAAGAAAGACACATCCTTTTATCTTCCCATTAACAAGGCATAAAAATAGGAAACTCCATAATGAGTGAATAACAAGCGGGAGAAATTTTATGGTAATACTGTTTGTGGTTTATTCTTTCTTTCCTTTATGTTCAATTCCACCTGAGACATGGCACTCCAGTGCAAGTCTCGTATCATAAGGTAGAAACAAAAAACAACAGTTTGAGATCTGTAGAATTTAAAAGAATGCTTTCATAAGACACATGTGTATTGAGATACTCTTTTTTTAATTAAGCACACTGAAACCTTGAGCCACTCCATTCTGTCATTAAAGCTTGCTTCTCACTGGTTTTCTTACTGAGTCCCGTCATGGAGGAGTGTTTACTGGGGCATGGGGGAGAGATTGTTGCTAAGCTGCTAATGACTCCATATGTGGCCAAATCTGCATTCGTATTACTCCTGTGGGTCTGCAATATTACATCCACATTTGCTATACAGGAGGCATGATGGCAGCTCTGAATTACTCAATTGTTTGTTATGCAGAAAGGCAAGCTACTGGGTATTTCTAGGGAAACCTTTACATAGAAAGGAGCACCTACTGTGTACTGCAGATTGGACAGGAATGGGTTTCTAATAATAAAAAAATGCTGGGAGACTTGTCAAGCGATAGGATTCTTTCCAACCGCAGGGAAAAGGACCTTGTTATGGTGTCATCTCACTGATCCCGTTTCATTTCTTTACTATGTAGAGTTGACACGGCTGGTTCTGATATAGGAACTTGTTCAATAAAAAGAGTATAAGCCAAATATGATTCCAAAATCTTTGTCCAAAGAAAGGAAGTGATGAATTTTCTTCTGGTAAAAGACACCAATCTGTCACAACCCTGCATGCAAACCATTAGCAAAAACAGAAGAGTCGCTTCAGGTTCCCCGAGCTCTCTCCAGTATAAAATTTCCCTCACGCGGCACCCCAGGAATATAAGGAAGCGACTCGGGTCATTATTGTAATAGATACCAATGACATTTAGAATTGACCAAGAGAAAGTGCTTAACAGAGCAACCGTTATTGTCATGCGATTACAGGTCCACCTATTCAGGGGCTTCCTAGGACATTTAAGAAGACCCTTCATAGACAAGGAGATTATCAGCTGGAGCTTGGAATGTTTATATGAACCTGCTATTGGATAAGTGTCTTTATTCTTGTTGTGGTTTCCAAAGTGTCAGTTCAAACTTCTCTTATCCATGTGGCCATGAGAAATGAAAATGAACCACCAATTAACTGAACTGTCAGTGTTGAACCGACCTATGCTGGATCCCGACAAGAAGGATGGATTAGTTCTCACGTAGCTCAGCCTTGAAGATTTCCTCACTCGCAGGCCCCTGCGGCATCTCTCTGGCTTTAGTAACTTTACACATCTAGTCACTAATCGCTTCTGAAGCAGATCTATTTCACCTTCTCAAGCCGAAGCCCTCAGAGTTTTATTTCTACTGGAATGAAGAAAGAGGAAGGCGGCATCTCCTATTCCTCAGGATCAAATCAGCACCTCAGCATTTCCATCTTTCTGTTCCTACTTAACTCTGACTGCGATCTGCAGAGCACAGAAGCAGCTGGACTCAGAAATCAGAAAGGTCAGCGGTCTGCAAGCTGCCTGATCTCGAACACAAGCTAAGAGAACACAGATGTACATTTGTTTCTTTATAGTTGCAGGTATAATTTTCCACAATTATCTTTCCTCTAGGAAAAAGTAATGCTCTATCATAAGGCATTGGGTACTTATGCTCATAATTTGGATTTACAGACTCACTGCTATTGGCAAAAATGGCCCAATGCTACTCTTCCTGGTCTTGGTGTATTTATTTTCTTGTTGAGTGCATTTAGGTGTGGCCACCTTTGATAACATAACACTAAGGTTCTATGCTCCAATCACAACTGCCCAAGCAACAATCATACCCAAATATTAAAGTGATCATTCAGAGCCGGGAGCTTCGTGTTTAGGAGAAATACAGTAGCCAGGAACAAAAGAGGAAACCCAGAATTTGTTGAAGGATAAAAAAGGGAAAAAAATAAAAGCAGTGTAGGTCATCCAAGAGTCAAGCAATGTCCTTGTCAAACCTCCAAGAGAAAGTGGGAATGGAGGAATTGTTTTAGGGCCATGTTTGGTATAAAGGGAAAAAATTAGGATGAAGGGAATTCCCAAGTTGTAATATGACCTAGATCCTTCAGCAAAGCTACTGCTCCATAAGGCTGTTGCCAAATGCTATTTTAATCAAAGCCAGCCTTGGTTGGAGCTGCAGCATGAGAATATAGTTATTTCCACCAAGAGCTCTATGACAGAATACCGGCGAGGAATGCAGAGTAATACTGGCAACACTGAACTGGAGGCTCATTACTTCTGGTTCAGACTGTGAAAAGTTACTCATTTGTGTTGAGTAGCCTCTTTTGGTCTACAAAGACAGAATGCATCCTAGTGTTGGGCTTTTTTTAAAATTTTTTTTTGTTTTGTTTTGTTTTGGGTTTTGTTTTTTTTTTTGGTGCTGGGGATTGAACTCAGGGCCTTGTGTGTACAAGTCAGGCACTCTAACCACTGAGCTAAATCCCCAGCAGTGTTGGGCTTTTATAACACAACTGTTTCCCACTGATAGCCAAAGATATCTCATTCATTTCTATGAGTTCATATACTTCACCTTTTCTCCCTCAAAATTTTTTAGTCACTGTAGTTCTTAAACTCTTATATTTGCAGATATCTTAATTTACATACTACACAGGCAAGAAAACCATGTTTAAATAGAAAAGAGAATGGAATATAAAGCTCTTGTAGCATTTTCAACTCATGGGATGGATTTGACAGAGATCCTACCTCCGAGGCTGAACATATTCTAGGCCTCATTGTCTTTGTAGCTATTTTATTTCCACTGTAGGAAAACACAGACAGAGTACTCAGGGAACTACTCATGTGTGATTAAAACCACACATGGCCAATTTCCACAGGAGGGATTTGCTCAGGAAATCGGCAAATTACTGAAAACCACTGCCGGAACTTTGCCTCTGGTGACCGAGAAATAGTAAAGCTTTTAAAATTTCACAAGTACATATACATCTATGATAGCTAATTGTACGTCAACTCGCCTGGGTCACAGTGTGCCTAGATATTTGGTCATATATTATATTCTAGGCATTTCCTCGAGAATGCTACTTGGCATTGGCAGAATGAGTAAAGCAGATGGACCTCTGCGATGTGACTGGATCACATTCCATCACTTGAAGGCCTGAATAAAGCAGCAGGCTGACCTTGCCCTGAGTGGGAGAGAACCCTCCCGCTGACAATCTCTAAACTGAGATATCTGCTTATCTTGCCCAATAGTCTCGGAACTAGAACATCAGGTTTTCTTGGTTCTGCTGCCTGCCAACCTTGGACATGAACTGGGAGATTGTCTCTGCAGATATGGCCTTGCTAGGCTTTATAAATGCATGAGTCTATTTCTTATTATAATAAGTGTCTCTCTCTCTCCACGTCAGTATCTCTTTCTCTGAATTGTATTGATTCTGTTTCTTCGGGGAACCCTGACGAGTGGTCATCTCAGATGTTTGAGTGGGATCCATTCTTGCTAGTATACTCTCAGTGCTGATAGGTCTTTTCAGCCCTAAACAGTACTTTTACTTTACTGAACAGTGACTATATATCACAAGCACAAATCAATGATATTCATGAATTTGATATTCGCTCTTTCTCACATTAAGAGCTCACCACCATCTGTCTTCAGTCAGTAACTCTCAGTGTCTCGGGCAATTTAGGATGAAGTCAGATATCCATAGATTTTCTCCAAGTGTAAGTACGATATATGGTTGATAGCAATGGTTATTACTATGATTATCTAAAATTCGACCTGTAGCCAAATAGTTATGTTGTCGTCGTTCTTTATGACACAAGAACTTCACAGTCCTAACTGTATGAATTTAAAAACACGGCCACAATGTTAAAAAGCATTTGCATCTCAGAGGAATGTTTCAGAAAGAATCCAGTGGTATTCAAGGGTCGTCAGAAATAAACATTTTCTCAAACGTCTTGCTGTTGAGTTTGCCATCTGTTTCATTCAGGAAGGGAGAAGGCATTTTGAAAAGGCAAATGGCTGGTATGTATTTACTGGAGCACACAGTCTTCCATCACAGCCCCTTGGACTGGGCTGGACACGAGTGCAACTCTTGGTACTTACACTAGCAAACAAAGGCACATAGGTGATTACTTAAGTGCTTGTTTCAAACGATGTATTCACCATCTAGACTTACTCTGAAAACACAGCAGTTATCATGTGCTTCCTTCAAGAGCACCCCGTCATGTGACCAGGAGGAAAATAAACCCAACAGTCCTCTTTCCTCCATATTGTCATTCTCTCTAGCAGTAAGTGGCTCACATTCCTGAAGAGATCTTAGCCTACTGAGCTCTGGTGTTCCTGCTGGATAGTACCTGAGGAGTCTTCCAAGAAGGCAACCTAGTTGTATGAAATACGGATGCCGTCAGCCTTTGGCTTTTAGGGACTTGAGCAAAATCAACACACCTCAGTTCATCCATGTCAGTGGCCGGAGGAGGGAGTAACATGGATTGAGCACCTGCTCTGTGGTATGAAAGAGTCACACATATTATTTCACCATGTAGCCTTGACAAAAACCAAAAGTGATGATCACTTTGGATATTTACAGTTAGAGATGTGAAGTGACTTGGCTGGGTTCAAAAGCAAACGAGACACGGAACCAAATTAAAACCTGTTTTGCTTTGACTCTGGACTTCCTCCGAACTATCAGGCAGATAGTTGCTTAGAAATGGTGAGTGTGTGATCTCAGGAAAAAAGCAAAGATTTGGGAGTTAAGAAATGAACATTCTGATTTATTTCACTTAATAGTATGTTCTCAATGAACATCCATTTACATACAAATGACTCTAGTTTATCCTTTTTTATGGTGGTGTAGTACTCCATCGTGTAGAAAAACCACATCTTCTTTAGCCATTCATCAGTTGTTGGGCATTTAGCTTGTTTCCAAGACTTAGCTATTACAAATTGTGCTGCTATGAACATGGTTGTGCATATATCACTGTGATATGATGATTTTAATTCTTCTGGGAAGATACCCAGCAGAGGAATAGCTGGGTCAAATGGAACCTCTAGTTGTAGCTTTCTGAAGAAGCTCCACACTGATTTCCACAGTGGTTGGACCAGTCTGCATTCCCACCAACAGTGCAGGAGGGTTCCTTTTTCCCCGCAGCCCCGCCAGCACTTATTAGTACACATCGAACTGTTTCTCTGATATGAGAAACCATACGTGCAAATAAGGACAAAGGGGTAGAATAGATATCATGTTTAAAAAAAAGAGAAAAAGTATTCAAAAGAGAGGAGAACTAGATAGGGAAAAGGGGAATAAAGAAGAAGGTTAAAAGAAAAGTAAGATGAAAGGGGAAAAAATGGTAAAGTGTAACTACACTTGTTGCAAATAGGGAGGGGTGGGTGAATGGAAGAGAGGGGAGGGGAAGGGGGGAAGAGAGGAGAAAAACCAAGATGTATCATGTACAGGTACAAAATAACCATGTTGATTATGATCATTATGTATACAACGTACCATTACATGTTCTTGGTAAAAATAAAAAATTAAAAAAAAAAAAAAAAGAAATGAACATTCTGTTTCCTACCGTGACAGACAAATAGCATACAAAGCCACTTCCCTCCGAGGGGCCATTCCTACCCCCACTCCAGGGCTATTTGTATAATACGGGTGTAAACACACAGCCTGGCAAGGAGTCTTGAACCGTAAAGACATATTAGATACTTTATAATATTGCAAAAGTCTTGGGAAAACGACACGCACACAGAGATCAGTATCAGAACTTTCCCAAACATAAAAGTGGTAGCTCCCAAGAGTTTTAATGTTTTCTGACACTATTCCTCTTAAAATATTATCTGATGAGATTATGATAAATTAGTTGGGATTACTTCATCGCTACCAGAAACATTTGTTTACTTTTCTACACTTTCCGCCCCTTCTCCTTTTGCTCCCGGTGACCAGGTTTTCTGCTGACTCGTGGCCCCCAATTCATGACTGTGGCATTGCTCCTCGAAATACAAAAATACGTGGACATCACGAACAGACACGAAGATGACACACAGAAGGCGTTACCTAGAATGCAGAGCCCGTCGGTGCAGTTCTCAGATTCCTGGCTGAGACCTTCGCAGAACTTGCCGCTGTTCCTGGGGGGCGGCGCTGTGCACTCCCGGACACGGAGATGCTCGCACTCTGGGCTGCAGACGGACCATTCACTCCACACTTCCCAGCTCCCATCCACTTCAAAGGCAAACAACAGAAGCCGCCATTAGAGGGAATCCAGCAGCAGCACCAGCCTCACCCAGCTCCGCCGCCGCCCTCACCACAGGATTTTACAGAGAGCGCCACAACGAAATCAAAACACCAGATCATACTGTATCTTCTCTCCCTGGCTTCCTTCCTAACAAGGGCAGTGGTAGGACTCGCTTGCTATTTTAGGACGGGACCTGTGACTGAATTAGGCAAGCTTGCGCCTGACCAGCACCTTCGAATTGGCTAATGTGTCATTCCTATTCTTTCCTAATCGTTCAGGCTCAGTGTATCCGAAATGGACAGTCAAGCTCTGGGCAGCAAGCACGAGTCATCAGCCACTGCCTTGTGGGTTGACAGTTTACAGCAGGGGGTAAAATGAACTATTTTTAAGCCCTAACAACCCCTGAACAATAAAAGTGAAACATAAATATAATAATGGCATTAAGCTAAAACAGGTCAGTCAAAACCCAAGATACCAGGACCTACATAAATAGAATTTCTCAGGTCATAGATTGCTGCCATATGGAGAAATGAACAAAATGAACTTAATTCCATTAAAGATCAACCCTGGAGATTAGGGCAGATGTTCAAGGCAATTGCCCGATTACCTCCCAGGAATAGCCTCACCATGCTTATGTGGGTTAAGATATTGCAATTTTTAAAGCAATTAGCCAAGTATAAGATAATATAAAAATTAGTGAACTTGAAGCAAAGTGTCTGAGTTCTTGTCTTGGTTCTATCAACTTATCAGCTGAGCAATGCTGGGTAAGTCGCATGGCTTGACTTTACCATTTCTATTACTTGAGGATAAAACAACTCACAACACAGAGTTAAGTGACATCATATGTGTGAAAATATCCTGCGCAATACCTGGCACATAGTAAGCACTCAATAAACAGTTATTGAATAGGAATCGAAGTGAAACTCCAAAAATACGCTGCTGGCCAGAGCTTCACCTTAGCTTTAAGTGGAACTAAATTTGAAATTTTACAAGACACGAGATTCTAGCCCAGTGTCCTTGGAGTTAATGTTCTGTAGTGCATGTGAGATGCAGGATCAATTTATTTCTCAGTGGGAGGATATACTTTCCATGAAGAAAGCCATCTTCTGTCTCATCTATTTCTCATTGTATAAATTGGGTTACAGCCAGGGAGAGATGAACAAATGAACTGCTATGAGACATATTTGGTAAATGAAGTCTCTCTGTTTAGGAAGAAAGGTGAACACAGGCCAAATGTAAAATACAGCCTGCTGTGACAGTGTACAGTCTCTGCCAATTTTACTGTAAATACATACAAAGCTACAACTGACAGAGTGTCAAGTTTTTGGTTTCTGCACTTTTGTACTCGAAGATGATTCACCTAATTCCTGTTTACTATTTACTATACAAATACATGCCATAAAGCAGAAGAACCCAAGGAGAGAATGCAGTGGCTTAGCCCAACCAAACACTGGCAGTATAAAAAATACTTTGAGCATCTGGCTTATCGATAGTAAGTGTTCAGTGTCATCTGAGAATTAAAAACAAAAATAGAAAAGAAAAAGCTACGCCTGAAAACATTGTGCAGAGTCATTTCACATTCTTGCTGCTACAGTGGGTTCCACATCAGCACCTTGGACAGAGACGCTAAGCCCTTAGGAGAGGGTGACTTTGGAAAGGAAGGTATTGATTGTTTCACACCAGCTTAATAGTGTTGGTGGATCAGAAGGGTAAAGGGAATCTGTGTATATCTCACCAGGACAAAGAGAAGTGCAGGTTATTTTCTGCACTGACATTCCCTCACAAAAGGCCCCACCATTGAGAGGAGCTGGGTTGGTGCAGGTCCGGGAACGTTTCTGCCATCCTCTACCACAGCGAACATTGCAGGCTGACCACTCTGTCCAGGAAGACCAGCCTCCATTCACTGAGAGACAGAAATGGGAGGGGAGAAAAAAGGAGAGAGGTTTTTACTGACTGCCTACTATGTGCAAGCCACTGTGCCAGGTGTTGTGAGTCGGACATCTGGGAATGAAAAAACTATACAGAGCCCCACTGGCTGCTCCACTGTGAGGTGGCAGGAGCCTCATCTCATCTACCCCTCACCCTACTCTCTGCAGAAGGAAGGGGCTAGAGAGTTTGCTTTGCGGGGAAATTATAAAAAAGAGGAAGAACTCATCAGCAGATCACTAAAGCACTTGAAAACTCGCAGTATAAGAAGAAAATATCAGCATTTGAATTTCTATTACCTTAAGTGCTTCAAAATTAAATCCCAGGGCTCTTCTATTGTGAAAGGGAATGCTTTTACTTAAACAGCTGGGAATTTCTTTTGCAAAATACCTGAGATAGCAAATAGTAGTGTTTGTTTTCGGTGGATTTCGTTATGCCAGGAAAGGAACTAGCTGACAGCAGGTCTGGGAAGACGGGCTGCGTACTGGGTTTGGGGGAAGGGGAAGGTGAATTTGCCCGCCTTGATGCTTTTCGAGTATAAACACAATGGGAGAAAATAAACAAATCTTTTATTACTTTTAGAACAGAGAGGTGGAAATGTCACTGACTATCTCACAGAAGTGCAATATTGGATGGAACAGCAAATGGGTTAATAGCAACAGGGATATTTTCTTGCATGTTGAATGGGGGAAGGCAGCCAGAGCCCTGCAGCAGGTGAACCCCTGCGTCCTTCCAGCTCCCACGTGGAAAGTGTTCATAAAATACACACCCCTCCGCTTCTCTGAGTTCTGCCCTCCCTTTCCAGTCATGGCCTTTGGGCTGGTCTTACCGTAGACCACCACCGTGGCTGACAGGCTCCTCCTCTTGGCCACTATATTGGCTGCCATGCAGGTGTAATTCCCCGAGTCGGACAGCCGCGCCTGCCTGATGATCAGGTTATGGTCAGCCCTGGTGTCGATGTTCTCGTCTTGTTCAGAATCAATGGGCTCCTCGTTTTTCAGCCATTCCACCTGCAGGAGGCAAAGAGTGTTTACAAGCAGTTCCAAAAAATAAGTCTTCTGCTGAAACTGGAAGGTGAGTAGTTCTGGTGTGAGGGACAGAGATGGACCTAACACATAGTACAATGCAGCAATGACTTTTTTCTTTGGTCCACGTCCTTTTCTTTTATTAAGTTTGATTATTGTCAAATTCAAGTTAATACACTGAAAGTAGGAAAAGAACACAAATATCCTACTAACTTTGACCCATTTTCTAAAAATGAAGAGGAAGAGAGAAAAGAAGTGATTGTAATTAGGTCACTTCATTTTACTTCATTACAACATATGATGATGATGATGATGATGATGATATTTCAATAATTGGTCTAAAATAGAACTCAGAAAAATCAAAATATACATTCTCAACTTGTAATTTATTCTGTGAGGACATTATGTTATGGACAAAGTTCCAAGTCAGTATGTTTGCATTTAACCAAGTTTATTAATGGTGTGAGAATGTATGAAGGCCAAAGTTATAGAGAGTTGTGCAATCAGACACATAAAGTGAATTCAAACCTTGGTGTTCTCCATATTTGGAGACCCATCTCTTCGGTGATCATTTTGGCCAGTCTTTCAGTGGCTCGACAGACATTTAGGCCCTGGCTTACAAAGCTGAAGCACATAGAGCCCGGCCTCTCTTCTGGGGGAGTGCAGCTCCTCCATCCTCTGAGCACAGGCCATTCCTACCTGTCATCTGCTGTCTCATGCCTTTATTCTAGACAACCTATGTTCCTCTTTTCACTGGCATCTGAGGTTCCCACCCTTGCTAAGTGGTATGGTTTAGATCTAAAATATCCTCCCAAAGGCCCCTGTATTTGGAAGGTGACTGGATCATGGGGGTGCTATCCTCATCAATGGATAGACTCATCAAGACTTCTAGCTGGATGTGCTGTCAGGTGGTGGGGCCCACTTGGAGGAGGGTGTCCCTGGAGGTGTGACCTGGATGCGTGTATTCTCATCCCTGGTTTCCCCTCCTCTCTCAGCTTCTTGACTGCCTATGGCTACGCTGGCTTTGCTTTGGTGCCAGGCGAGCACAGTCTGAACTCACTATAACCGGATCAAAATAAACTCTCCTCCACTAGGGCCAAACACCTTCACAGGAAGAAAGACAGATAGCTTATTTAATAAATGGTGCTGGGGGCTGGGGATTTAGCTCAGTGATTAGAGTGCTTGCCTTGTAAGCACAAGGGCCTGAGTTCGATCCCCAGCACCACAAAAAAAAAAAAAAAAAGAAAGATAATAAATGGTGCTGGGAAAAGCAGCTTTCCACATGCCAAAGATTAAACCTAGACCCATATCTCTTACCATACACTAAAGTAAAATTCAAATGGATCAAAGATCTAAGTATTAAAACAGAAACAATCTGCTGAAAGGTAAAATAGGTAAAATTCTTAAAGACATGGGTAGGGGCAAAGACTTTATGAACAAAATCCCAATTGCACAGGAAGTATTACAAAGGATCAACAACTGGGATCTTACCAAATTAAAAAGCTTTTGCCAAGCAAAATAAGCCACCAATAGAGAGAAGACACAACCCACAGAATGGAAAAAAAAATTTTTACTAGCTACTCCTCAGATAAAGGACTAATATTGAGGATATATTAAGAACTCAAAACATCAGCCCCCCCTAAATTTAAAGACCCAATCCAAAAATGGGCATCTGAAATGAATAGACACTTCTTAGATGAAGTAGTACAAACAACAAATAAATATATGAAATAACAGAAGGAAAAACAGAAACAAAACTTTTGTAAATGGGGAACAGAAGTAGGGTTGAAGGGAGGGGAAGGAAATGGGGAAAAAGAATTAAGATGTATTATGTATAGGTACGAATTTCTCGTGAAGAATGTGATCATTATGTATAGAAAACATGTACTGAAAACATTATTTAAAAAACGTTTCTTTCTTTAAAGTGTGGCTATGGGGTATTTTGTCTTAGTGACAGGGAAGTTACTAATGTACTGAGCTTCCCTTACCTTGAACACCTAAGAAAGATACATATGGGAGCCTTCTGCTCCCCAATTCTCATCCTTCCACAAATGGAGGTACACCACCCTAGGCACCTATTTCACCAAGCAAATCTGTTTCCAATGACCTGTGTCTTTCCCTGTGTGTCCTCTGCTTCCACATCTGAGCAACATCTCCACTTTCTAGTGCCATCTTGGAAACACCAGACATTTCTTGTTTGACAATAACCATTTAGCTCTAGTTATTGCATATGTAAAACACAGTCATTTAACAGACACATAAAAATCATAATTTATCATAGAAAGCAATGGCAGTGACAACACACAGAAGCAGAAGGATCAAGGGAGCATTTTGTCATACTTTGCCCACCATTAGCACAGCTAACGGAAAGTTGGTTTTGGAAAAACATGTCCCATGTCATTTTGTGTTTAAGTCTAAGGAATTCTCGCTTATCACTAGTAAACAAGTGACACCAGTTATATAACAATTTGGTATAATGGTGACTAATTTATTGGTACCAATGAAATTTACCACAATTTTATTTATCAGAAGAAAACCTATCATGGTCCTATAATCCTTATCCCAAGGACCCCCCCCAACAAATGAGTGTTTAGAGAGCAAACATGATCATCACCCACAATTTACCATCTAAGAAGTCTGTTTGAGAAGAGAAAATGACACTAAATGTTCCGAAGAGGCCTGAGAATTCTTGGAGAACATCAAGAAGAACTAACTATAAAAGCAAAGTGGTGCAGAACCACTTTGAAAGGGAGACAAAAGTCTCACTACCAATCCCAGAAGTCTCTGCAGACGTTACCATGTTTCGGCCTGGAGAGGCGGCAGTAACAATAACACCAAGCCAAACAACACGGCTCTGTCAGGCAAAGCAGGGCGGGGGAACTGATTTCACAACACATTTTACTATAGTCTATGACTCAGTGTCCTCCACTCTACACTAATATTTCACAGAGCTGTTCATTTATTCATTTGAGAAGTATGCAAGTGTTTCTTGAATATTAGAGGTTGTTCTTAGCGCTGGGTAAAGTGATGTAAAGAAAACCAAGATGGCCCCATCTTTCCTGGAACTGACATTTCACAGGCAAGACAGAAATATATAAGTAAATCCACATCTTCACCAAAATGAGAGAGTTGAGTGTAATATCAATCTCAGAGTGAAATGTTTCCTATAGGTCCAAGAGAACTGTATTATAAAAATCACCATCTCCCCAGTATCACTGGAAAGAACAAATTTATCTACTTAGACTAGATCTGAGGGATACTGCTACACCGCCTCTCTCCTCACTCAGAAATTCAGATGTAAATGGTCTCTTTTCTGATTGTTAGGTCCCCATTTTTTTTTTTTTATCTGTAGTGTCTAAAGCCTCTTCCTGTATACCCTCACCTCACCTTCTTTTTCGATTCTTTTCCCAGACTGCTGGTAGGAAGTGGGGGAAGTCTGTGTTACTGTCTCATGAAATGAGAGTAAGGATTTAACCACCTTCTTAGAAAGTAGATAGCCAGAGAGAACACTGTGGGTAGTGGCCTTGGAGACTGCACCTAAAAGAGCCCCAGCACCTTGAAATCAAAGAAAGCTTTTCTACAGGAATCTTGGTCCAGAGAAAATGAAAGCCACAGTCATCAAACAGAGATTTGGCTTCAGTAGAAAATTTATAGAAAAATAAATCATTCACAAAACAACTCAGTCAACAAGGCAGGAAAATTTTTCCCACAAATTTCATTGATAATAGGGTAATATAAATGAATAAAAATAATGTAAATAGCTGAAGCTTTCATTTCATTTCATGATAAAAGCCTACACCAGCATCAACATCGGTGTACAGCTCATAAGAAACAGAAAATATGTGACACTCAGAAAACCAAATATTATACACTATTAATAATTTTAAAATGAGATTTTTCTTACCCACAAAGGCGAAATTAAATCCTCACACCTATGTACATATGACATTGTCAATACTTTTGTGGTCTCTTTTGGATTTTGGGAGAATAGACCACAAGGCATTTCAGCCATTAATATCCCTTCCTTCCTGGCACTTCTGCAGCAGTTTCCTAACTACCAGGTCTGTCTTCTGCCTCTCCCGCCTCTCTACTTCATTCTTCCCAAACGGATGGGGTTGTGTCATTTTTAACTAGAAACCTCTTAATGGCCACAAATTCTTCCCTCGGCTAAGGAATTCCTTCTGTGGCCCAGCTCCTAAGTGTTTTCCACCTCGCGTTCTCCAAGGAACCCCTGGTCCACTCTAGTCCAATATCTGGGACTCCTTCCTGTTTAAGAAAGGTCACAGTGAGTCCCCGCCTCAGGGCGTTAACCTTATGCATCCTTTGCCTAAAGGCTTTCTCCACAGGTATCTCCCACCTCACTTGGCCTTCAAGGTCCAGGACAGATGTGCCTCCTGGGAAAGGCCTTGGCCTGCAACTCCGTCTAGAACAGAAGGCTGCCCCATTCCTTTCCCCCTGCTTTCACTTTCCTCTTTATGTTTATCACTGTCTGATAGCCTTAAACATAGCAATACCGATTATATTGCTATACCTGTTATCTATTAGATCTTTTTGTGAAGATCCAAGAATTTGATCAAAGATGTATCAAAAGAAAGTATTAGGGATGTAAATGAGGATTTAGCCAAATTCTTTTTGATAGGAAGAAGGAAGGAATGAAGGAAGGAAGGAAAAGAGGAAAGCTAAGGGGAAGGGAAGAGAGGGGAAGAGAAGGGGAAGGACTGAGGAAAGGCATTCAAAGCAGCATGCCAAATAATGGAGCTTCTAGAAAAATAAGTCATGATTCAACTGCATATTATTCAGTATTATATTAGATGCAAATTTGTGATTTTAGCTAGTGGATACATAGAAAATGCTCATAGAGCATGAAAAAGTCAAAATGTAAAATAGTATGTTTAACATTCTCATAAATTTGTAAAACCAAAAAACAATCACAAACATATGTACGCTTAAAAAGACTGAAGGAAAATGCAGCGTGTTTACAGAGGTTTTGAACAAAGGTAACTGCTCTTTTCTTACTTGTAGTTAATTGAGGCACATCAAAGAAAGCTTTAGTAATCTGAAAAAAAATTACTTTCGTTTAAAAGAAACACTTTTATTCATCATGTAGCACAGCAATTTTCAAATTTATATTTAGTCACAGAACATTTCTTCAACTCACAGCTTTATCTGGAAGCCCCAAATGAAAAATAGATAAATAAGGAAACATTTTTAAGACTGATGTAGAAGTAGAAGTTTCTGAGCTGCAGATGTGAGGACCCCGAGCTGCAGAAGCACGGCCACTCCCGCGTGCCATATTTCTACGACTGCATGGAAGATGCTTCACACCCTTCTCAGTCTGTCAACGGTACCCTCGACAGATGTTCTTTGCACAACCTGTGCTACCATATGATCTGGCCAGCTGTAGTCTACTCCCCGTTCGTCCACAAGTACAAAGGACACGTACCACGGTCTGCTTCTGAGTCTGCATATTTATATTCATGGACACTTGATGTGCACAGTGTCATGACCAAGGCCCATCAATCCAGTCACATCTATAAAGAATCAGAACATCAGCAGACTCCTAACGGTGGGGACGGTGGGGCTATCTTTTGATTTGTAACCTAATAGTTTATCCATTTAACTGATGGCAAGATCTTTGTGAGCAAATCAGTTTGGTATTTTCTGAGCTTATAAAACTGACAAATTGTGCTTAGATTTATGCCTTTGTCACTTAGGGAAACTTTAATGTTTTGTTTTTTCAAATTTTGTTGTTGTTGTTGGAGCTGGGATTGAACTTGGGGCCTTACGCTTGCAAGGCAAGCACCCTTAGGGAAACTTTAAAACATTTTTTTGATGGGCTAAATACTCCTAATGCAGAACAGTGTCTCACACACACACAATTCCTCTGTCTCTGTGTCTCTGTCTCTCTACTAGCAGTTGCAAACACAACATTCCTGGGGGCTGGGGAGGTAACATAAATTCGTGAAGTGACACTAGGCGCGAGTCATCCGTGTGCAGTGCCTGCACATTAAAAACAAGAGCCAATTCTTCGTTTCCACCGAGGAATGAGGTCATGCTCGTTTTTCTTAAAACATGTGACACTTTCTGTCTCCATTTGTTTTCCCAATTTTATATAGAGACTCAGGCCTTTCCTAAAAAAAAGAATGGCAGTGCAATGACAAATGATAATGAAATCATTTTCACTCAAAAACCCTTTCCCTGCTTTTAATGCATCACACGGGCCTTCAGATTTATGGAGTATTTAGCCTCAGCATCAGGAAGGCAAAATGTAGACCATGAAATTTGTGCAAAAGAGCTGGTGCTGGTCAGGATCTGACTGTTGTCACCACAAGGAAGCACCCAGAGAGGCCGGAGCTTCTACTTTCCATGAAGTTAGGGACATGTATTTTTCATGTAATATTGTTAATTTCTACATGATGCTTCATAGAATACAAAATAACTTAGGGAGGCCAAATGAAACATGTCTATGGGCCAGATGTAGATTTACTGTAAAAACTACAATGTACCAACTTTCCGATCCCCAGTGAGAGTTATCACCAAGAGAAGCTCCATGCCCTTTCCTGAAGTGAGCCCCTTTCCACTTAATCGGCTTCCCCGACCTCGGAGAATGTCGTAGTCACAGGTGGTATTTCCCACCACCACAGCTTCCTCATGGAGTGGCTGGCAAGCACCAGGGAACTTCTGAACCTGTACACGGTGGTGTGCAAGTATTATATGAGACTGCATGGAGGCTGAGTCCAGAAATAATTTTACAAGAGGTTGCCAACACTGGAAATCCCTCATTAAGCTCCCAACGAAAGCAATTCAAATTTTCTAATTAGCATTATGGGATCAATATACTGAGCACCTTGAGCTAACAACATTTATATCACTGATCCAAATGACCTCATGCTAACGGGTCATCTCCTTGTCAGAGAAATGAAATGTTTCTGAAGGTTGTTGGGGGCATTCCCCTCTCAGGAAACCCTTCTTCACCTGGTTTCCACTTGCTTGGTTCAGACGGATGATCCCAGCTAGGAACATGTGAAGAAACGAGTTTCTTAGGGGTAATGAGCTTATGGATTTGCAGGATGCCTGTACTCATTAGCACAGTGTTATGTACAGATGGTCTGCAATTTGGAGATTTTTTCAGTTTATAAACAAATCTGGAAACACAGACCATCAAAGACAATCTGATTTCATGCCAGATAGCAGGTTCCTGATCAGTCCTTCTGGTTAGCTGGTGACAAAAGGTATGTAAGTGATGATCTTATGTTTTTCTCATTAACAGGCAGCTCAGTGTAATCAAATAAGAGGGAGACTCTTTTGGAAGAAGGGTGGATAGAGAGTGCTCTGCCGGAAATATTTTATGTGTGACCAGGTTTACCTATGAATAGTTTGCATGTATCGTAACATTTTACTTATTCTGACCTTTCATCAAAACATCGATGTATGTAGGTACATACATTTTACATCTAAGTATTTATTTCCACCAAACACTATGTCAGAATACTCATGCTCCTGCTCTTGATCTTAATATTCCAGAACAGAATGAGGAATGATGACATAAGCCCTTGAAAAATGGAAAAACAGAACAAAACAGCAAAGCATACCAAGTAAAGTAAGAAAAGGAAGCCGTTTTAATAGTCCACTTCTTCCATACAGGACCCAAACCCCTCGACCTTTGGATTCTAGACAGTATGAACCTAGAAATCTCCCTTCGTGTCCCTCAGAAAGTATCAACGAGGATCATTTACTGATGTCATCTACCTGTTACTCTTATTCCCCCATCCCATTTCCTCTCTCTTGGGATCTGCTGGACTCAATATCAAATAGAATTGCCTAAATATGTTACAAATGCAATTTGAGTACTACGATTTTTGGGGCTTTAAAATTCTTTTACTCTTTTTTTGTGATCATGTTTTTTATGCTTTACTCATTTGCTAGCTCCTTAAGAATATGGGGAATTTTTAAAACATGCATCTGTGTCCAGAGAAGTAGTATGAGTCTTTGCTTTATGTCACAATGTTGAGAATGCATATGATCTAGAAGTGTGATGTTTGCAGTATAGTTATTTTTAAGTATATTCTGGAAGCCACTGTTACTTCATAATGGCTGCATGTGGCGTCATATTGAATATCATGTATTCACTCAAGGTATTAGCTACGTAAGAGTAGTAAATTCTTTTTTTTTTTTTTTTTTAAACAATCAAAGATGGCTTCAAAAGCAGCCCTGGCTGGTGTGACAGCGTGGAAACATAGGGCTATACTCGGGGAAATACCGGAAGACAAGAGTGATTCACAATATGGTCATTCTGTACATCATCTCTTGAAAGTCTTGTGAGTTATCATGATACAAAAAACAAG
>PVJO010000763.1:0-15329 GCA_004026905.1 Hystrix cristata | reverse complement strand
AAGGATGATGGGATTTCTTTTAGAAAACAGAGAAAGACAAAGTGTCATTTTAGTTCTTAAGTGTGAAAGCTGATACTCACATGGAGACAGGGATGGGGACGAAGTGGGCCAAGCTGAAGTAAAGATGGGTTATCACGGACCTAGAGGAAATCTCTAGACCTTCACACCTCAGGAGGCTGGTGTAACCAATGAGCTTCTCATTCGCTTTAAGTCACATTGCGAAGTTTGATCAAAAGGATTATTTTCCAGCCTGCAAACAGTAATATCTAGAGTTTTTGGAACACTTATCTGTACCAAGCATATTTCCTATATGAGCTAATTGATTTAATTTGCAAAACATCTCTAGGAGTGGATGCTACACTTATTACCTCTACTTGGCAGATAAAGAATCAGAGAATTAAGTACTTTGCACAAAGTCATATATAGGTGACAGTACAGCCAGAATTTGAACCCACGTTTGAGTACGAGTCTTGCTTTTAACCACTCTCCTCAGTCATCCTATTATTAATCAGATTTCGGTGAAATATCTACAGACTTTTTGCAAAAATTATATTGACTTACAGAGGTTTGTCTCCATTGAAGAAAATTTTGAAAATGTATTTTGGGTTTTTATGATCATCCCAAAGGAAAAACTGAAAAAATTTGCCTGGGCAAAGGCAACATCATAGAATAAGGGTCTTGTTTCACATGAGCTGATTTAAAGGAAGATCTCAATTGATGCCCACGTTCCAACTGTACTAACGTGCCAGGATATTCAGAAAGTGACACAAATTTTTTTGACATCAAAACATGACTCAAATGTAATATACATCCCTGTTTAGCTCATGCAAAGTTATCTAGTGTTTTACTTGTTTTTTGGCCATTAGTAGAAATGAGAAGATCAAGCAGTCCACTGAAATCTTGCATAATGATACAGCTTAAGATCTTAAAATATTTAAGATGACCAATGTTGTATCCAGGTCAATGGAGTGACTTAGGAAAACACATCGCTTTCCCGAGAATAGGGACAAGCACTTCTGTTCCTTTGCTAGTATTTGGACATGAATGTGACGCAGAAGAAATGACAACCATCTGTGACCATGAGTAAGAGGCAAGGCAGCCACAGACATAAACTTGGCATTGTCTTACTTTTTGCAAGTAAACACACTGCTGTTCAATATATTATTTTGTTTGATCCTCAGAGCTACCTCCAAGTAGACAAAGAAAATCTCATGCTTCCCATTTGACGGATTACATAACTTGCCAAAGGCTCCACGTGTGAGATGACAGTGCGGGACTCTTCCGTGAGGTGAGGCTTTAGCCATTTTCTTAGGGCTCTTACTGACCAGATGAAGAGCTGCCCCTTAACATCTCCCATAATTGGACTTGACACCGTCAAATATATCTTAACCTGGACTCAGCTCTCACTTCGAGTGACACTCCTGCACTCATGATGAAGCATATTATCTTTGAATGTTAGTTTAGGCCATTGCTTTGCTATTTTCAGATCAGATGTCACCCGTCCTCCCCTCTCTCCTTGATAATATTTCTTCAGGTTATTTATAACGGTGCTATTATGTTTCCCTTTTTGTCTACTTTTCTTCCTAGGCTGTACGGATTGATTTTAAAGCCACCTACACTGCAGTTTTTTTCAATTTAGCTCCACTTATCTGATTATGCATCACAAAAGGAAGCAGAAATTCAGCTTAATTGAGAAGCCACCACAGCAGAACCTGGCAAATGACAGAAACTGAGCGATCACAGTCAGAATCACATTCATGGATGTTGAATGAAATGACAGACGTGAGTAACTCTGAAGAAGCCCGAGTTCTGATTATGGAACTTTCTGTCCTGACATTGCGGGTCTCTTGTCAGAGCACTGCTGTTCTTTCACTTTCTTGTTTCAGTTATGAAACTCAGGTGCAGCCTCATGCTACATTTTTAAATTTATTCTGACAAGTAAATGGCCTCTGAGAACATGAGTGAACGCTGTCATCTACTGTTTGCAGAAACTGTAGAATTTGCGTGAATGAAGAATGAAACACCTTTACTTTGATGGAGGGTGTTCACATGAATGATCAGAAGAAGAAAAAAAGCAAACAAACAAAGAATGATCAGAAGAAAGAAGAACATTAAAGGGATGAAATATAAATATAAGAATGGGGAGAGAGATGCAATCAAAAGACGATTTTTGAGGGAGGGTAGAGCCTGCCATTTGGTTTTCTCCTGTGCTTCCCATAGTGGGACAGATCTTTCTTTTCACTAATTCTATCTTTGTTTATCACCATCTGTGAGGGGAGAAAGAGTCTGGCTTTAGGATCTCTGATGCAGCTACCTTTAGGAAATGCTTCTAAAGCCTGATCCCGTGTTCTCTAAAACGCAGTGTGACGTAACACTTCATGGTAAAGGATTATTTTAGGATGGGGAGAACTCTCTAACAACAATACAAAGAACTGGCTTTCAGTAGACTCAGAAGTGCTTCTGTGTTCACATGGCCCCCTCCATTATCTCAGGTATGTAGATGTAGTTTTAAGGGAGTGCCAAGGGCATAATAATTAACGGTCCCTTTTTACTGTTCCTTGCTAGGATATGATGTTTACTCATCTGACTAAGGATGAAGGCATTCAGGATTCTAAGCGTTCATACGCAAACTGGTTTTAAAAGCTGGTATGTATGTTACATGCAACTATGTAATGATGCACAAACATGTATCACCTACACACACACACACACACACACACACACACACACCATTTGAGAAATCAAATCCGTTAAGATACAAAATGTTTCCATCAGCCACAGTGGAAGGCTAATCATGTAATGATCTACAAAGGAAATGCAAGGACAGATATGGATTAGCTCTGCTTCCATATATTGGGTGGCTGAGAATGAATTAGCATAATTATAAATTTGTTCCAATTACAGAAGGCAATTATCAGAGACCAGCTTACAGCATTATCAAAATGAAATCAGCAAAGTGCATCTGCATTCCAGGTAGATGCCAAAGAGTTAATGGTGCTTAAAAAAAAGGGCACCACATTGATTTATCTTCCATCCTTTGATTATTACACAGTCTCTACAAGTTTCCTCCCAGTGACACACACAAAGTTACCATGAAAAGAAGAAAAAATACACACTGGAAGAAAACAACAAGCTTAACATAATAACACAACTTCAAAACAACCAGATTTGGCGGACTCTAAGGTCTTACAAGGATAATTTAGCTACATAAGTGGCTCAGAGAGGGCTTTTAAATGTTAGCCAGGAATTCACATCAGCTTCTATAGTCTCGAAATATCAATCAGGAATAGCAGTGACTAAGCCTGTCATTACCTGCTGCAAACAAAAGTCCTTTGTGCAGAAATGCAGTGCTGTCCCGCAAAGTCAGAAGCACTGCTAGTCCCAGCACTTGTATTCACTTGCCTTCGTGTCACACGGGGAACCAGCCCTGGTAACTACTGCTGACCTGAAAAGGGCGTGGCAGAGTTCAGTGTTCTGAAAAGGAGGCAGCACGCTGGGTCTCCAAACTGCAGAGCCAAGAACGAAATTCCACTATATTAGCTAAGATCATATACATAGATAAGTGTGTCTAGCAGTTAAGAAAACAAGTATAAAAGTGACACTTAAGAGATCATGATTAAAAAGGGAAAAATATACTTCTCTTGAAACCAAACCGAATGGTTTTAAGATGACAGAGAATGGTAGCCTCAGTGGAGCTGCGGTAGGAAAAAGAGAAGGGAGACCAATATTTTATTTATACTGCTGGCCTGCCACATTTCAGAATATCCAAGGCTTTTTCTCATCTAAGACCACTTGGTAAAGTGGACACTGTTAATTATGTATTTTATAGTTTAAGAAACTAATAGCAGCAAAAAACTTACATATTCAAACATGATTATAATTCTGGCCATCTTGATTAAAAAAAATAATGAAACAAAACAAAATCTCTTTTCCCCTTCCCTGTCAGGGATCTCCAATTCTTCACTAAATTGTCACCCCTCGTCTCTATATTTTGATCTGGCTTCCAGAAGTATTTCTGGGTAAGGTCACTGTAACTTCCAAGTTCATACTTGGTGCATACTATTCCATGCTCCTACTTGCCTTTATGGGCAATGATGACTATTCCTGAATTTGCTCCTCCTACTTCTCCAGACACAGCTGCTCTGTCTCTTTTGCTGGCTTCTCCTTCCCCATCAAAACATGAAGTTTTTCATTCCTCCAGGTCTCTGGGCTGGACTCTTTTTCATGTCTCACCAACAACACCTACTGTCATGCAGACCCCTGCGTCATTCACGGTCATGCACCAGGGCGTATCTGAACTCAGGGACACTCCTGAGCGTCAGCCTCTTCTATTCAGAGACTGACTCAACACCCACTTTTCTGTGCTTCAGAGATTCTGCAAAAATGCTTACTGTGCGAACCAGACTTGGAATTCTTGCAGGCAGGGTAGAAATAAGAAAGCAAGAGGTGAGTTTCTTACCTGTCTGACATAAAACATCTGAAACTTAGTATATGTGCTGCCGAAGTGAGCACAAAACATCTGAAACTTATCATCTGAGAAATAAAGATTCACTGGAAACAGTTCAGAGGGTTTGGAAAATAATTTCACTTTAAATTCTCACTTTGGATCTAATGCGTATCCTGCAGTGTGCCTGGGGAGGGGCAGGCAAAGCTGGCAGCAAAGAAATAGTCAGGAGACTGTGACAATTTCCAGGGGAGAAATTACGGAGATTGTGGTGGAAGGTTTATGATGTGTAGATATTAAGAGCCTTGGCCAGAATCGAGAGGGTAAAACAGCATGAAAAGAAATTCATGACTGATTGATA
Source organism: Hystrix cristata (assembly GCA_004026905.1). Lineage (NCBI taxonomy): Eukaryota > Metazoa > Chordata > Mammalia > Rodentia > Hystricidae > Hystrix > Hystrix cristata. The sequence goes on along the minus strand of PVJO010000763.1, from coordinate 10,524 downwards.
CAGGATTTAAGAAGTGGAGAACCAACATCTGGTATCTGTCTTTCTCACTTGGGCAAGATATGCAGGGACTACAAGGGGAAACACTCACTTTGGGGTGCTATATTGGTATGTACTGATTATCAACATGGTCCCTAATATACAAAGAGCACCCTGAAATCAATAAAAAGAAAGGGAGGGAGGTGGGAGGAGGAAGGGGGAGAGATCTGAATATGTAACAGAAGACATGAATAATTACTTCAGTGATGCACATAGTTAAGTTTAGAGTGTGAAGCACGGAAGTTAACTTCTCAACACAGGTATCTCAAAAGCTCCAGACCTACATGGCAAGCTAAGTTTTATATCTATTTACTCAAGTTTTCAGTATAATATGCATCTAAAGCAATGGACATAAACGATATCATTGAAAAAGTGCAAGATGACAGAACAAAAAAGTGTTGAGCACACATCTTTGAAAAAGCAAGTCCATCAGTTTTCGACTGGAAAAAAGAAGGCTGTAGCATTATGTTGCTAATCGAAAGGCAGGATAAATCATAGATGTGTTTGTCATGGAACCCAAAAAGGACTAGCACTTAAAGTACTGAAAATCACCACTGAAATGAAAAGTGAGTATAGGTAAAGGCCAGGTTTCAAATCAACATGAAGCTCCTTCCATAGTACGTTAATTAAAAATAGTTTGAAGGATTCTACTCTTTGTGATTTTCAGTGAGGATCATAACAATAAGCTGTACTTTATCCTTCTGTCACTTTTCTTCAATACAATAGTCTCTCCCTCCCCTTATTAAGGTTTTACCTTTTCCTCCATTTCAGCTACTGGTCCAGAAGTATTCACTGGGAAATTCCAGGAATCAATGCATCAATTTTAAATCACGTACCTTTCTGAGCAATGTAATGAACTCTTTCACCATCTTGCTCTGTCCTGGCCTGGATGTGAACCATATGTTTGTCCAGTATATCTGTGCTCTACATGCTTTTGCCTGTTAGTCACTCAGTAGTTATCTTGATTATAGATCAACTGTCTCAGTATTACAGCACTTACAGTGAGAGTTCCAGACTATCTATACTTCCTGGCGTCTATAAGGGTCTTAGAAATGATCCCTCAGGAATAAGGTGGGGGACTACCATATTCACTAAAATTTCCCCACAGTCAACTGGCCTCTTGAAAAATAATGTCTTGATCTCACTCCTCAGAGGAAAACAAATGCCAGGCATAAAAATATTAAACTATAATAAGTGAAACCACAAAAGATAAGGAAGCATGGGGGAATAATTTTGTACTATTAGGAGGAGGAAGGATTTGCTGCACAGTATGAAAGTCCAAAGCCAAAAGGATTGGTCATTAAAATTTTGAAGTTTAATGCACAAGAAAGATGGCATAAAAAGGATAAATATGAAAAGGTGTCTTAAAATGTTTGTAACATATGACAAAATGTTGTTACATCAACATTAAGGCAGATGTCGAATATATTTTGCACTAAATAAAAACAGATGCTGGCCAATATGTGGGACTGGATTATCAACCAGGTCCCTAATGTGCAAAAGCACCCTAAAAGTCAAGAATAAATTAACATTCCAAAAGAAGAATGATCTATGTACTTGAACAAATTATCTAAGGGACAAAAGAACAAATGGACAACTAACTTATAAAGCTGTTCAACCAATAATGAAAACGGAAAAGAGTTATTATTGTCATCCTATGAAAATGGAAAATATTGAATCTATCTAGAGTTAGCAAAGGTATAAACAAAGGACGTTTTCATTTATTTTTGGTGACAGAAACCTTGTAATTTTCATGAGAACATATTTATATGATATAAAATTTTACTGGTTTCAGTAGAATAATTATTAGTAAAAATCCAGCAATATATGCTAAGATGTTATTCATAACTTTATTTATACAAATGAAGTAATTAGAAACAACCTAAATTTCTGTCAATTGATTAAATCAATTATGGTAACTTTAATCAGTGGAATATAATGTGACCATCAAAAAACAAGATGTGCAGATAAAGTGTGGTATTTATATACAATGGAGTACCACTGTGCCATAAAGAAAGAAAAACTTGAGTTACGTCTAGGAAAACAGATGCACCTTGAGACCATAATGTTAAGGGAAACAAATCAGACACAGAAGCTTAAATATCACATGGTTTCTCTCATATGAGAAAACAAAAATATAAATAAAGAGCTAAACAAAAGAGAGATAATAGGAAATAGGGAGATAGATCTTTTTTCAAAATGGAAGAGGACCAAGAGCTGGAAGAGGAGGATGGGAAGAGGATTGAAAAAGAATGAAGTTATGTTATGTACAGGTACCAACTCCCCACAAAGAATGCAATCATTATGTACTGCAAACATGCACTAATAAAAAAAATTAGGAAAAAGAATTGTGTTTCTATTTTAAGAGAATGATAAAAAAAAATGCCTTGATGCAATATTGAGTGCAAAAACGATGGTAACACTGTATTTTTATTATCTCTTTATTCATTTTTGGGGGGGCTGCTAGGGATCAAATTCAGGGTCTTGTGCTTGCTGGGCAAGCCTTCTACCCTGAGCCAAGTCCCATGCTCTCTTTATTCAAACATATGTACACATAAGTATCCCAAAGGCAGTTCATTTCATCAAATGTTGTTTGAAAATTTTGTGATTGAAAAATTTTTATAGGTTTGTAGATTGTTATTATTTTCTGTGTGAGTTAGTCACCAAATGTTTCTTGCTTTCTGCTTATGTATATGATCATACTTCCAGGTTCCTTTGTAGTTTGGCAGGGTCATGTGACTAGTTCTGGCCAATGAGTCGCCAGGGACTTCTTAGTCACTGGACACAGTATTTAATGACTTGCAATGCATTCTTCCAGAATTTTCTCTTTCTGCCTCTGCCATGACAACGCACAGATTTTGGAGAATGTTCCTTCGGTTGACTTAGAACTATAGTAAGAGCATCATGAAACATGGCACCCAGCTGACACAAGGTGGCCGTGGACCATGAGAGAGAAATTTATATTTGTTGCTTTAAGGCCCTGAGATTTCTGGATTGTTTGTTCTTCAATAACGTAGCCTGTGGTATTTTCTGCAATCTACATTATAGTCGTAAGGAGGAGAAAAAGGCATTTTTATTAAACAAACATCTATACCGTCACCACTTTGAAAAAAAGTTTTATTACTCCAGGACTCTAAAAAATAAACAAATTATTTTAAATTGCATAGTCTTCTGTTTTATAAATTAACACATTAACTAGAGAACAATCCATTCCTAGATGGCTAGCGGGCTGACTGTCCCACATCTCATTTTATCTTCACAGCTACCCTTACCTGGTTACTTCAAACAACTCCTTGACTTTTTGGATAATCCTTCACAATACAGATCATGCACAATGAATCATGGTGTCAAAAGCTAGGGGATATGTCCATGGAGGGAAATGTAGGTGAAATTACATTGCTCTTACCTGTCATACCTACTTTGGTTGACCGTGCAATTTCATTAACAAGATTGAGTTTTTAATTTCTATTTTTATTGTTTAAATAACAAGTAGTTTCATGGGTTACAAACATTCCAAGAGGAATCTAAAAAGAAGTGACTTTGCATATCTGACATTTTCTCACTTGGGGAGGGTGTTTACGTTCCTCATTTTAATCAGCCTGGTCAATTAAATTGGACGGTTTCCTATTTGTTTCCATCCAGTTTATCCTCCTCCTCTTTGCATTCTCGTTTTTATGAACTATCTCAGAGCTGCTGTTTGGGCTTCATAACACTACAGGGAATGTTTAAAAAATAAACTAAATTGCCTTCGTGATTTTCTTTTTTTTTAAACTTGCTGAAAATGAGATTTTGTAACAGCCTCCACTCCACAACCCCCTCCTTCCTTTTTAATTTAAATTTTGGTACTAAAATGAGTTTACAATATTCCATTAATATCACTAGGGGAGACACTTATTTTCCAAGCAATGTACAGATTAGTTTATGATTCTCTTCACTCCTATCCTTCATTGTTATATGACTTTAAAATTGCCTATATATAAAGAATATTTAGCAGTTTATTTGCTTTAAAAAATCTACCTTTCCATATTACTTCACAGGGATACATTTATTAAAAAAAATAAAATAAAATTCCCTTGGAACTCTCACTTCACCATAACTACCATTTGTATGAGAAAGTGCTTGTATGTTTATCTCAGAACACTGCGAGAGTCAGTCCCTAATAATCCATTCAACAACAACAAAAAAATCAAGATCAAAGTTGTAAAAAAAAAAAAAAGTACAGTATAAGCAACTTTGGAATTAACTTTATTTTGCAGGAAAAGTATGCATATATTAAATGAGTGTACAATTCATAAAGGCTTAAAAGAATATAGGAGTAAAATCAGGATTCTAGAGCATAAAGGTATATATTGTATACTCATGAATATGCAATTTACATTGACATTACTGAGACTTGGTTCAGTGTATGTCTTACCTAGTGAATCAGCATGGAATCAATACTCTATATTCTTTCTCTACAAAATGAGAAAAATGGCACCGACTCTCTTCCACCTCATGGGTCTTGGGAGGTTGAATGGAATGAGATAAAACACCTTTTGTAAAAGTGCTAAGCAATAAATTAATGGGAGGTGGTTGCAGACTCCAGGAACCAGCAGTCTTCTGTGGCTTCACACAGGATGCAATATCAATAGTGCAAAGAGAGGCAGTGAGAGGCCAGCAGCTGTGGGCCCCACATCTGCTTGTGGAGTGTAAATTCCACCCATGTCACTGAGGAGCCATTGGGGGATTTCAGCGGAAAGAATGACCACTGGAGTTCCATCTAGGAAGAACATCGTTCTGGCGACATGGTGGATTGTGCCAGGAGACACTGAGGATTAGAGGCCAGATAGGAAGCTGCTCCTCTGTAAAGGAGGAAAATAAGCAGGTCCCGAGCAGCACGCTTTTTTTTTTTTACCCCCCAGTGCTGGGGATCAAACTCAGGGCCTTGTGCTTGCGAGGCCAGCACTTTAAACACTGAGCTAAGTCCCCAGCCCCAACAAATAGCACACTTCGATAAGGGTGGAGAAGACTTGATGCGGAAGAGATAGAATTGATAATTAAAGATGAAAGACAGGACAACTGAAAAACTCTAGCAAACAGGCATGACTTAAAAGTCCCTGGCTCAGGCAATTTAAGAGATTCCAGATTTTAAGGTCAAATGCCTTTTTAAAAATACATTTTAGGCTGGGGATTTAGCTCAGTGGTTAGAGTGCTTTGTACCAAGCACAAGGCCCTGAATTCGATGTCCGGCACCAAAACAACAACAACAACAAATTTTATCATTGAAGTATTCTGGAACATGCTCAAAAAGCGATCACTGACTTAGGCAAGTGGACTTAACCCAACTGAAACATCCACCCAAGTAACACGCGGATGACATGCTTCCAGTTTGAGAACGAAGTGTGTTTTACACCAAGACACACAGAGGAGGTATCAATGAAAACGGTGCTTGTTCATGAGCTTCTGGTTGGTGGTGGCAATTTTATAGGTCAAACTACAAAACAACTTTGTAGTTCTTGAGTTAAGATGAGGCTACTCTTCCCTTTAAATATATCTGATTTTCTTTTGTGGTCGATAAGTGGAGTACACAGACATCAGAAGTATCACATGCAGAATGTCAGCACTCTTGAATGAGAGCGATCAATTGTCTCTGGGTGCCAGATGAAACTGTGGCCAGTTTAACATAACAAAGGTCAACATCAGGCAGGTGGTCACAATGTATTTGTGTCCAGATATTCTTTACAGTTTAGAAGCCATGATCTTGTTCAAAAATAAAAATTAGTAGGAAGCTCTTTAGCATATATTTTCGAACTACCTTTCATCTAAATTTTCGGATGCAAGTAGGGCACATCAAAATAAACAAGCACTCAATAATTCTTTTAATCATTTTACAGAGTGTATGGTACATGGGAGAAAAAGGAGGACACTGTTCGGGGAATAATTATGACCAAATTCTTCCTCCTATTTTGTGAATAATTCTGTTTCCTTCTGCCTTTCTTTCTTTCTCTTACCTGCATTTGTGCATATTCATTGTAACCTCTGCACACCACCCTCATTACCAGCACCAGAGTGTGCCAGACAGACTTAAGAGACCTGATTCCTGAAAATGAGATCTTTCTTACCTTCTTATGGATTTTTAGCGTGTCATGCATACACCACATTTCCTATAAGCCAAAAGGCTCCAACAGTCCGATGCGCCTCATAGCCATTGCAATCAGTGAATGATCTTGATCTGTCTAGAGCCTAAGGCCAACAGAGCCGGGTTGGATCTGTTTTTAGGGCTCGACGAGTTGGAATAAGGACAGAAAGGATCCTTGGCCAGGAAGTGCCACAAAGATCAGATAATTTTCTTCCAGGCTTTGGCCACCTAAAGACTAGGAGGCACTGGTTGTTCTCCCTTTGCTTGGGCAACGTACTCCACACTCCTCCGTGGCTCCTCGAGTCTATCCTATCTGCACACACTGCTTGGTGATGAGTAACTTCCCCTCATGATACCTGACAAAAATGCACGGCAAGCCTACCTCTTCAGCACAAAAAGCACTGCAGACTGACTATGACTTCTTTGCAATTTTAGGACTATATAACCCTTTTCCTTCCCCTTCAGGTGTTTATTTTGCTTTAAACCAAGACTAGTTTCCTAAAGCTCATCTCTGCTCTCTTTCTCACGCACAGAATCACAGGTGGAGTGCAACTACCCACGTTCTCATGCCCCGCTGGCAGGTCATCCCTGCCGACCTTGGGGGGAATGCGGCAACACCAGAGGGCGCCACCTGCTTTAGGAACTACTCCAGCTTGGATAAAGCCCTGGGCCTGCCTGCCTGTACTATTTTGGTCTAGGCTGGAAGTCTAACTCCATATGGGCTGCCAGACCACAGAGTGTGGTGGGCTGGGTTTTACTTCAATCAGTCTAAAAGACTGTGCATGATTTTTTAGGGCTTTGTTTTGTTCTTTTTTGATTTGATTGAATATGGGAGATGCCAAGAAGCATCTTCTTATGCATTTCATACAGGGAATGTGCTAGAACGAATGACAATCATGAGAGTATTCAGTCCTGGGAGCAGAAAATGTATTTTGCATTCCCTTGCCCTTCTCCCAGGAGAAGACTGGCAAAACGGTGCAAAGTCTTTGGCCCCAGGATCTGGAGTGGCTGCAGGGAAGCATCCTGAAACAGAAAATCGGTGGAATGTATCCTTTCAGTCTGGGCATTCTCAGGGCTCACTGATGGCGTCTGCTTAGGATCCCCGCACCAAAAACCCAAAGAAGGAGAAAATTCAAAACTAGCTAGATACATTTTAGTTCAATTTTTTTGTTTTGTAACTCATATGCATTTCATCTGTGACTGACGGTGGTAAAAGTTGTAAGAGAAGCTAGTAACTGGGTATCAGCAGGCCTCCTGGCGGATGTTCCCTGCGTGCCAACCCCGCGGTCCTGGGATCCTCAGATGTGCTGCCCTGTAGGAAGTGGGCTCCGCAACGTGGTGAAGGGATCAGTCTGGGAGAAAGAATCTAAAGCAGTACAAAGGTAGGAAGGAAAACTGATGCGTGTGTAAATGTACAGGCAATAGTTTTTGTCGTCGTCGTTTCCACGGTTTCTTTTTACCAAACTGGGCTTACAAAGGCCTCATTTCCTGCAAAATCTCTTTGGAGACCGCCAACCTCAAATGAAACCAGAGACAAGTAAAGCCCTAAAACCAACTTGCCCAAACCGAAACCTGGATTCAAATTCGTTGTGAGTGTCCTCTATTCTCCCCAAAGGAGAGCTCCTCAGAGTTCGCCCATTAGAAACGGGCCCAGATCCATTGCGCCATTTACGCTTTTAAAGAGCTCCCCACTACATCATCTCACGAATCTTTTTTATTTGAGGCAACTTCACTTGAACAGCACTGAGTCTTGCAGTATTTAACCCAAAAGGAGTGACAAGAATTTACAAGGCACCTTTTTCTTGTGCATATTTACCTAAGACCCTCTTCCGGGGATCAGAACCTCTGACTGAACACTTCAGGTCTGTGGGGAGGAGGAGGAGAGTGGTGGCTCCTTCCAAGTTCAGTTCATGGATAAAGAGAAATCAGGAACTAGCAGAGCTGGGCATCAGGTTTGGCTGCTGTCGGCCAGAGTCCCTGGCCCCAAGGGGAAGGAATCCGTCTGTTTCCCTTCTTCTTCCCTAGTCAATTGGTCCCACGGCACTTTTTAAATCTAGACGGACTGCCCTACATGTGCAACACTGCTCCCCTCTGACTTCCTTCTTTCCAGTCCCTCTGTTTCACAGCATCAACTAACTCCCAGTAGAATTAGTGATGAAGCAGGATCTTTGGTTCTGCATCCAGTACAGAGATCATGACCAAATGCTGGGTGAAAAATGCCACCACAGAGCACAGAATGCTCCATGAGAAAACAATCTTTAATGGAGTTGCCTTTCAAAGTATCTGCATGTGGCAGCGCTAAATACCATGAAGTCTCAGTTACAGATCTCAGACCTCGAATGCATTAATATTAAAGGAGAAAACAGCAGTAAAGTGACCAAAAGTGATGGGAAGAAGCTACTAAAAGAAATACACATTTGTTGGTTTCCTTCTTTTCACAGAGCTGGCTCTAGGCAAAACCACAACAGACAAAACTTTTTCTTCTAGGTTCTTCATTCCTTCCGCCCTTTCTCCCTTCACCCCTGATCCCCTATGACATCATTTCTATCATATTCTCCCAATGGAGATAAGATCTGAAGATCACATTTCCATACCACATATATGACATCATCATTAGATATTTGCCTTTTGATCGGAACAAAAGATTTATTCTATGGCACGACTGTCCAATAGCAGAATTTCAGACAAAATGGGAAAATGAAGGCTAGGTAGAAATGGTCAAAAGTTTTGATAATTAAAGTCTTCTTTAAACAATACCCTATACATTGTTTTCAGCATTCATGCCAACTATTTTCCTTGGGCTGAGTGCTACTTCAGTTTTGCCACTCTGAGAATGGGTGGTGGTGGTCAGGGGAAAAGAGGTTGCTGAGAGTGTGGATATATGCAGTTTTTGAAGTGTTGATGCTGGAAACTTGCATTTACTACCAATGCCTTTCACAATAATCTCTCCATGACTCCAGCAACCGTATCACTCACATAGAGACGTCGTTTAGAAGCTGTTTCCATTGAACACAGACTTTCTATGGGGAGAAGTACCACAGCTGTCACTTTCAAGATGTAGCATGAACTTGAGCCTCTTTGGATAAGCGTGCGCGCGCGCGCACACACACACACACACACTTGCACCAGTGGACCTTGAGGATTCAAGTTAGAGAATAAACATAACAGTGGAACCCAGAGGCTACGAGGAAGTAACAACCACCATAAAGTGCAGTGTAGGTGATTAATCTGAAGCTTCACAACACACAACACATCCCTCGGTTTACTAGCTCCATCTTGCTCACGTTGGCATCTATGATCATACTGTTTTGTCACTGGAATAATAAAAGGCATAAATCTTCATTTCACGGAATTGATCACAAACCCACGCAAAGAGGAGGTCACTTTACCTGCTGCATTTTCTAAACAAATCCATCCGGGGATCTGGAGTCGTTTAATCATGGTGCTGTCATTTGGTTTGGGTTAGCATATTTTCCTTTTATTAGATTTAATATATAATCTCATTATAGAAACCTGACAGTCTGCACTGACTCTCAACTCATCAATCAGCTTCTACTTCTATTCATAAGGCCCAAGAAGGGAAAAAAAGCAACGAAGTACGATAAAATGCATAGCATAATATTATTGTTTCAGCCATTCAGAAATACTACCTTGCAATTCCACTTCTTAGTCTCATTGTTGATTTGTCCTGGTACCTTTCCAGTTTTACCATGCTGACTTCCAGTTTTGGGTGCAATCCAAAAATGTGCCGCTCATGAATCATTCCAAAAGATCACTTACCTAACGAATAGACATTCTGCAAATATCTATTTGCTGACATAATACTTGCACTTAATTTTTAAATTTTTAAGATAATTTTTATACAGGCACAAAGAATCTGTTTCTGTGTTTTATAACATTTTGATTCTTAAAGGATCATTATTGAAGCTATATAAAAAACATTTCAACTCCAAAGAGAAATCAAATTAAGAATTTGTGGGTTCTATTAGGGATTAGAAAGATAATTGAAAGCTTAATTTGTTAGCTCACATGTAATATTATGATGCTTCCCTGTATAACACGGATATAGTCATGTTTGTGGTGGTAACAAATTACAGAGTGTTTCATTTAAAACCTTTCTCTTCTTGCAGGCAGATTCCTCCAAGCCTCATTTAAAGTTTCATTTTACTTAGGAAGTTGTAATTGTGTGCCTAGTTGATCCATTAATTCTCTAAAGATGAAAAACTCCCTGCTCCAGATTTCAGTAAAACTTAGTGCACCTTAAAGCTTTGTCTGCTTATACTGGTTGGAGGCAATGGAATGAGGTGTGCCCTGCTAAACATGTGATCTGTTAATACTAGAGTACTATAAAAACAATCATAATGCCGTAT